>NQII01000025.1:1421796-1479187 GCA_002778355.1 Clitarchus hookeri | reverse complement strand
CCCCCCCTTCTGCTGAGACTGTTTGTGGGCCGCGCTTCTTTAGGCACCGCAGGGACAAGCTGTGGTCCCACGACGTCAGGGCTGCAGGGCATATTGGGCCCTTTGTTGCCTGATCGGTGCTGGTGTGGTTGCTGGTGGTGTTGGCCTGCTGTGTGGGATGTGGTGGCATCACCGCAGGTCAGGCACGCTCGCGCTGGTTGACGTCTCCGGCGTGAGTGGTGGTGGGAGGCAAGCTGAGTGCCTCTCTGCCGCAGTCATTGCTCCTGCTGCTGCTCCGCCGACCCCACTGCAGCTGGTAGCGACCCAGGCTGGCAGTAACCGAGGGGGTTTGATCACCTGGTGGTAACCCCTCCGCTGGCGACGGCGTTCCGGCTGTGGCACTGTCCTGGTGCATCACCCCCTTACCAGCGGTGGACACCTTCAGAAGTTGTCCTGACGTCGTCAACAGTGCCTCAGGAGGTCCCGGGGTGTCACCTGTAGTGAGCGCAGTGAGGGGGATGGAGACCCCCATAGTAGTGGGTGCCGCAAAGCCAGGCGTCATGACGTTGGCAGGCTGTGGTGCTGCTTCCTCTTTGCTCGTGCTGGTGGTACGCCTGGGATGGTGTTGGCGTGGGGACGGCAATGCCAGGTGGTGCTGCGCTGTCTGCAATCCCTGAGGGGCGCCAGGCATTGATGGGCCCTTGTAAATGCTCCTCCGAGGGAGGTGCTGATGCACCTTCCTCCTGCGTGGGTGTTTGGCAGACCTCGACATCGGGGTTGCCATTATGGGGCGTCACCGGGTGTCAGTTCATCTCAGTGCATCTTGACAATCTTTCTGCCATGCTGGACCAGGTAGGTGGTGGGTCCGATTGCTCGTACACTTGTGTGCGGCCCGCTCTACTTCGCCACAAAATCCATGCAGAAGTCTTTGTGGGCTGCAGACTGCGGGTGTGCACGGACATAGACTTCTTGACCGGGTCGTAGTCAAATTCTACTCTGCTAGGCTGTGATGAAAACATTGTGTTGCACTTCGACAAGGATGGTGGTATGAGTGGTAATTGGCTGTCTGAAACACTTGCGAGTGTCTCGACTGGCTGTCTCGCTTGGGCACTGGACATCTGGGGTGTGTGAACCTTGGGCGAAGGGGGATTGGGTACCCTCAGATTATCTCCACTGGCGTGGGAATGACACAGTGTGTGGAGGGGAGGTTGTGTACCCACTGATTAGCTCCGCGTACACAGTGATGAATGATGACACCACGTGTAGAGGGGGGCTTGGTTACCCTCCGGTTATCTCCACGTGCATGGCGATGAAGTGGGTGGGTAATAAGTCGGACGTACGATACTGTTTATGGGACGAGTCAAGAGCACAAGGTTGTCAAACAAATGACACAATGAGTGACAGGCGCTTGCCGGAGTGAAACAATGAGTTTTCAAGTTGACTTGAACAGAGTTTATGTACGGATATGATATTGTTAACTGATTGAACCTTTCATTTATACCTGCTGAAAATATTCAAATACTTATGCTAGGTGAATGTGCTCTATCAATAACAAAACACAGAAAGTAAAAAAGAAAATATTTGCCATAGAAATAAGAAATTCACAAGACTGAAAATTAGAAGAATGTATGAATGAGAAATTATGTGAATGTGATTTTACTTCCCAAAATGCTTTTCATAGGTATGCTGCCAACTTGAAGGATATTAGTAAGTTTGCTGTTCCTGCTGTGAAGTTGATATGCTGCTGTGCGGCGAGCGTGAAAACAGATGTTGTGTTCGTGCGTGGCTGCTTGACGAGTTGACGAATGAAGAGTGCCACAGAGGGGGTGGTGACCCGCTGCTCGCTCCCGAGTGTGACGACTTGAGGAGGGAGAGGATGCTCTGTCCTGAATGCTCTGCCTGTTATGTTGAGTAGTAGCTCATGATAGTAGCAGCGCGTTGCACTTTTCACATGTAGAGGAAATATCTGAGGTGGGTTGGTAGCACTGGAATCATCTGTTGGGGGAAGGCAGGCATGGGAAAGTAGGTGGCGAGTGGTGGTATGTAAGGGGCAGATTGTAGAGCAGGGAGAGGCGCTGCAGTCAAGGCGGGCTTGCGGGGTGTGGAGTGAGCGAATGGTAGGGCTTTGTTTATATCTGCCACATGTGCGCTGATAGTGTGACAGTTGCGAAGCGGTGTCAGCCTCTGCTGTAAATTGCAGACAAGTGAATTTGCCTTTTTGTACTGTCAGTCTCTTGCCAGGCTACAAACATTGCCAGTGTACATGCACTGCCCACACCCTGCATTTCAACATGTTATTAATTTTGTCCCCTAGACACACTGGGCGGTGACATTGCGTTGGTTGACAGTCTCGACCAGTTAATAATTCTTTGTATACTGTAGAAGTGTTGAATTGATTGTTATTCATGTGGCACTGCGAGCACTGAAAGTTTCGGTTTTGTACGGTTGCGAGTTGTGTCATGGTTAGGCACGTTGAATGGTAATACTGTAGGCACAAAGTACACTGGAGAGTAGGCATACCTTGACCCGTGCACAGTAAAATGGCATACAAAATTTTGTTGTTTGGGAGCTGAATGTTTGAATTTTGTGTATTGGTATTGTCCAAAATTTTAATTTTACACTGGCTTTCAATTTGGTTTATCACATCGGAGCTGTAAATGTGTTTACGGCACGGTTACTCGTTGGGTTGGTCTTACGAGCGCACTTGCAATATGTTGTGTCTAATTTGTACTTCACCACTACATCCTGCGGGATGGGATGCAAGCATTGAGAAAACAGAGGCATCGGGATGCCTACAGGAGTTAGGCCAGCCATCGTTGACAGTCGTGGCACGGCAGCCGAACCCGGCGATGGGGGTTAAGACCACGACCCACCCCTTGCGGCTGACCTCCATCCACCCACTTTGAGGGGTGTACCGCCCGGTGGTGGAGAGGGCGTGCGTGACTGCGCACACGGTTCACTGTACCGATCGATACTCCCAGCTGTTGTGGTGCTGAAGCGGGGAGGGGATGAGTGCGGGTGCACCCGCCCGCTCTGCTGCACAGTACACAGTAATGGAGGGGGAGGAGTGGTGACGCATGCTGTCCCATTATGGCTGACTTGCTGTGTGTACCCTGTGCCGTTGATGTAATGGTGTCTGCAAAGCTGGTTTTGTCACGCTTTTACGCCACATGGTGTGGCGTGTCTGGGTGTTGTTCTGGCATCTGGCTGCCATCAGAGCATTGTCCCTGGCTGATCACACTGCTCCTGATGCGTTCTTGATGTTGTCCGGCAGGGGTGAAGGGGATAGGTGGGAAACTTGCTCAAAGACAGGTTGAGGTGTTGGTAGATTTAGAAGATTTCTGGTTCCATAAATGTGGTAGGATGACGAGGGAAGGGTGCCAATTTAACGCCTTTTAAATTGTGTAGGAAAAATGTTGAATAATAAGAATTTTCAGCAGGAAACTGCCTCACAGAAGGGCGCCAGTTTAATGCCTGTTGAATTGCGAAGGACATCAGATAACTGGAATAAGAATTTGCCACAAAGTTGGGCACCAATTTAACGCCTGTTGGCTGGGTGGTGTTGGGTTAATGGAAGTTTTCAGGGGCTGTGAAAAACATTGTTATGTGGGTTTGTAGTTGGATACCCGACTAGGCGCCAGACACAGTCAGCAGGTGGTGTTGATTGCTGCTGCTGATGATGATGATGATGATGATGATCTCAGGGAACGGTGGGCCATTCGCTCGGATGTGTGCAGTCCCTTTGTGAAATTGTTGGATGAGCTCCTCCGAACAGGAAAAAAACCAGGCGTTCCCTACGCCTGATACATCGGAATGAAGTGGACCTATTCAGGCTGACTCACATGCCTTTTACTGATAAAAGCTCTGTGTTGAGCATGTCGGTTAAGGTAAATTACGTGAAATTACGAGGAAAGCAGGTTGTAGGGGACCCGGACCCTGAAACGCCCAAAGGCAGTGCTTGAAATGAAAAACACAAAGTCTGAAAACTTGCATGTAATTACTCTTGCACAAAACTTAACATCACTCTAGGTGAAAACTTTACACTGGTTCTGGCCTGTGGCCCGCCAGATAGACAAAACTGCGAAACTACACAGGTGTGCACAAGAATGAATAACTGGTGTGTTAAGTTTCCCCGGGCGATACTATTCCCTGAAAAGAAGGTGTGGTGTGTCTGGGTGCAGAAAAGAACAGGTTCCAGAAAGTTACATCAGACTATTGCAGCTAAAGATGGTTGACGTGAAAACGTGAAAGCACCCGGAGCGCGGCGACCCCATGAGACACTCGACGTCAACAGAATCTGGTGAGCTCGCAAGGCGCGGACTACGGAGATACGCAGCTTTCCCTGCACTACTTTCTGTTAAACTAAATCACTTGCCCAAATAAATGGACATGAATCCTTGGATAAAACATGAATAAATAAATACACAATATTACATTGCACATGAACAAGTATAATTTAAATGTGGTTGGCATGAAATGAGGCTGAAACAACCCTCGCCCGATGGGAAAGGGGGGGGAGGACTGGTATGAAGTTCTGCGGCACTCTCCTGCTCCCACTACACTGCGTGTGGCACAGAGGGCACACTGGTGCCGGTTGATGCGGTGGACGTGTGGTGTTGCAAACGGTCTGGAAGGAGGATGCTGTCCTGCGTCAAAGTGATTTTGTAATACTGCCCAAGGGAACAATTTCATATTTCCAGGGCAGGTAGAATAAGTGGGAATGATATAATTTGCACAGAAGTTGCAGAACCAAAGTGTGTTTTACGTTTGAATAAGGTAGGTCTTTACATATTATGATTCTTTTCTACACATCCTATTAGAGGTTTTTTTTAAGAAAGCACTTTTAGTATTTTTTTTTGCTGCAGTACTTGAACTGGCAGGATAACTCATCTTCTTAACACACTAGTTGAATTTTTACTGCAAAAGTCATAGATAAGCTTTATTTTCTACATATGGTAATTTTGTTTACTAAGAAAATAACGTGAATAATTTTGCTACCTCACTGAATTATTTCTCTTGCTCTTATTCCAACAATAATTTATTTTATGACTTGTAGAGCTAAATAACTTTTATGACTAAACAAGTTCATAAACATTCAGCAAAATTCTAACCATACTAAATTACTACTTGCGAAAATTCGGTGTGAACCGGCAGGAGATCTGTCTAAAGAATCTGGAGTCTTATACACCCATTAGTGCCAGCTGTGTGACACCATGGGAATGACAAATGATGACACAGTGACCAGTAAGTGTAGTCTGTGAACACTGGGATAGTAGAGTATGAAAGTGACCAGCTGGACTGTTGAAAAGTGGAACTTGATGCATGAGTGGCAGACATTTGGAATTATGTTAATATATGGCAGTGGACTTAATTAGCATGTATGTGTAAGTAAAAAGTGAATGTAACTTCGATAATAATAGAGAATGATAAAATGTTAAAAGTGGAGATAGGTAGTTTAATGTTTTAAATAATGGTTGTGTGTATTTTTATAACCTAGAAATTAAATGAAGATATTTAATTTTGTTCTTCTACTTTTATTAATATCCCCATTTCTCATTACCTCTGATTTGCCCCACACCATTTGTTACAGTATTTTCCAAAGAAGCATAGCCACAGTGGCTTAAAAATGTGTTTTATTTGATAGCAGTTACAAAATCCAGGTTTTATGTTCCAAGTTTGCAATGTAGTATAAGAGCAGCATAAACTCTAGCCACGACAAGCAGAAGTGAGTATGTCGTAAATTGTAATTGCACTAAACCTAACACTTTGAAATGAACATTTTAAAAATATCCATTTACCTAAATGCGTATACGAGGGTTATTCAGAAGGTAAGGTCCGATTTTTTCAAAAAACTTTTTTTATTTAATTCCTTACATGTTTCTCTATTTTTCTACATAGTTTCCATATTTGTTTAAACATTTGACATAACGTTCTACAAGCTTTTGTACGCCTAAGTCATAGAAGTCTGCCGCCTGTGAAAATCTTCTCTAAAAATTCATTACCTTCCTTATTATATCGGTCCAAAAAATCAAGAGCACAAGCCATTCTTTTCATTTGGTGTTCCTCAATAAGCAGCCTGGGAACCCAACGTGTGCACAATTTGTGAAATTGCAAATTTTCTGAGACAATTTTGTGCAAAGTTGTTCTTCCCACATTCGGAAATTCCAATGCTAAAGTTGTAATTGTGAATCGCCGGTCTTCACGAATCTTTTCGTCCACGGCTTTGACCAAATCTTCTGTGATCACTGATGGTCAGCCTGATCGTGGTTCATCATGGACATTTTCCCGTCCATCCTTGAAAGCTCTCACCCACTTACGTACTTTGCTGTCACTCAATAGCATTGGCACCATACACTTGACTTATCTGTCAAACTTCCGCTGCTGAAACGTTCCTTGCTGTCAAAAACCGAATCACTGACCGTATTTCACAGTCGGCGGGCTGATCAATTGTTTCAAACATTTTGAACTGACACTGTAAACAGCACACTGCAACAATACCAATGCAAATGGCGTTGTTTGACGAGCAAGGCATGCTGGGAGTCGGTGCGCATGCGCGTTACAATGTTTGCGCGACATTTGATTAGCTACGGCGATTCTGACCTTACTTTCCGAATAACCCTCATAGTTCAACTAAAAATTGTCTCTATATATATATATGGTCTGTTTCATGTAAGTTGGCGAGATTCTGATAGTTCGACGAAAATAACGCCAATGCTTACTTTTTGTTTATGTATCCTTTCACCATCAGCTGGTGCATCAAGTGGAGGCTGTATTTATCATCAACACGCTGTCAGCTAATCCACTTGCCATTGTACTGTAATGCTAAACCAATTTAAAAATATTTTAGACTGACATCTGTCTAAAAAAATTAGTAGGTTATGAAAGTAAAAATATAAAACCTTGCAAAAAATTTAATATTTGCTAACTCTTTTTTAATTTGCCCAAGACAGTGAATTTGGGTTAACATACGTGAGACGGTAGTTGTAGCTATTATCACACTTTGGATGTTATAGCTAATATATTCGAGTTGGAAATATGTGAAGTGGAATAACATTAGAATTGCTTAAAAACTATTCACGCGTGTCCCACTTTCTTCAGAAACAAGTAAATAGGTTTTTGGGAGAACAATATGGCGTATAATTTACTTAGACGAACGATTACCGGCCGAATAGAAATTACTAGTACTCAAAATCGCTGTACACGGAATGCATGTTACTTTAAAAATTATGCAGAGCTCGCGAAAAATAAAACTACTGGTATCTGTTAGTAAATTTGTTATATATTGCATACGAGCACATTTCTTTTCTGGCTGGTAATGCTTCGGAAAATATCCGATAGATGGCGCGCACAATATGTCGGAGCGAGGTGTGAGCCGCTTTCTTTACTAAATATATTGCATCTTTTTAAAGCTCACTGTTCTTCTATTACTGGCTCAGAATGACACGAATTTAAAATATATTTCGTCAAATTATTAGAAAAAATAATTCAACAATATTATACTATAGTTCTCTATGCTTTTGGAATTAATATAAAGCATGTATGGAAAGTATGGTGGAGAGGGGTGAGAAGACGTGAAAAAACGTTTTGAAAGGTGCGTTTCATTTGGATACGGATCGTTTTAATGTGCCTTTCATTTTGAACACCTATACATTTCAACTTTAGCACGAAGTTTAGTTTCTAACACTAAAAACCACTGTTTTATGACCACGTAAAATAAAATGTATTAATTAATATAGGAACTCTTTTTTATCTGCGTATTTTCTGCTGGTCTGATGTGCGTCGGCAGTGCACTAAGAATAGCCAATATAATATTAATTTTTGTTTGTCCATGCATCAGCTGATAAAGGGTTTTGTAAATGGCACGTTGTTTGTTTCAAATACGTCAAAGTGCCATTCACTGACTGTCAAAATCTCGCCAACTTACGTGAAACAGACTTTACACCCAGTCAAACTGGCAACAAATGAGGAAAAGTAATGCTATTTTTAATTTTAGTATGTATGATTTTTTTATTAATGATATGTATTTGTATGTGCAGACAATGAAGTATCTAATCTTTGCCATAAAAGTTGCATAATTATATTTATAACATTTTCAAAGTGCCATATGATGGCAGAATGAAGAGAAGTTACTATATTCATGGCAGTGTCAATTTTGACATATTGCAGCAGGATATATGATGGGCTGAAATAAGAACATAAGCAGGACTTTCAAAAATGTTCAACGTGAACCATCCACACAGAGCTAAGCACACAAAATTGTGTCAGTTACACAGTCACGTGGCATTTTATCATTTTTCAGTTACAATACAGGCTCTGTTTACTTAAAATGCATATACATGTGGAGTGGACTTGGGCAAGGTTCAGGTGAAGCCATCCTGAGACAGAAGAGGGACAAAAGGAATGTAGATGAGCACTTCCCAATAAACTAGAACCATATGTGTGCTTTACAGTGATAATTCCTGTACTGTGAAAGATTGTAAAATAGTTACTCATAATAAAAGTTGATTTCTTGTATATGCTAACATAAAAAGTGGATTGTGATATAGGTCTACTGTTTGCAAGCAACAAATACAGTTCTATGACAAACTGAAAGTAATTGTGATTTGATATTGCCTTCCAAAGATATGTAAGTAGCATCGTAACAGAGATATTTTCAATGTATTTTCGGTGTACACAAAAAAATAGCAAACTTGTTAACAACAAGAAACCCTGCCACTTTCACTTGTTATTTTGGTGTTTTATCAACACACATTCACAAACTAATAAATTAAATTATAAAGCATTTCTTTTAGTTCAGACTACACAAGGTAATGATAAAACTGAATTATATTTTCAAGAGAAAACATGTTCATTCTCTTTCGTATGCTTGTAATTTCTAAGAAGTAGTAAATATTATGGAGTCATTTGGGCGAACTTGCTTTAACATGTGTGATAAAACTGTTATTAATGAATACTAGAGTCAAACATGTAAGAAAAGTTTATATGAGTAATAGATTTTTTTGATAAAAACTGTTTGTAAAACATTTTGTAAAACTTCTCATCTGGAAGATATGAAATAAAATTTATAAAAATTATCACCATTCTAAAATTTTGGTTGCCAAAATAGAACAGTCTGATACTTTATGTTTATAGTATAATGAAAGTATTTCCATTTTATAGCAGTGTAATTAATACATTTTTTTCTTTATTTAGTATTGTAAAAATCTCTGATTTCTGACCATTATATGTCATTCCACCAATCTGTGGGATATGTTTTTGCAATAGCTTTTTATTTGAATTTTTAAACCAATTAGAATCCTTTCGTTATTTAGCAAATGTAACCAAAAGAAATACTACCATTAAGTGTAAAGTATAGTTACTAATATTTTGTGTAGCATAATTGAACAACATACATATATANATATATATATATATACGTCACTCATTGCACCCATAAAAATATATACAGGTAGGAGCAGAGACTTTTTTTAAAGGTTGATTTCAAAAGTGATCACTTTATCGCAAACAGCTTTTACTAAACTTATTTAGTTTTCTTAACCCTCCTCGCTAAAAAAAAAGTAGAATTCATAGTGTATTTCCAATAATCGGATATCAATGCTGAAGGTGAATATCGATTTTCAGTGACATTAGTTAATTTTTCGCATGTATAAAAATCATGTTACATTTGTTATAAATATCCAGACAAACTACAATCAAGACACAGAGCTTTGAAATGTTTTTAAAACAGAAAACTATTGTGGCTGGTTAAGTGGCTTCATGTCTACACCCAATGTTCTGCAGAAACGTATTGAATATAGAAAAGTACATCTGTTTCTTAGGCTGTCTTTTATCAGATTTCTTTGTAATTCTTTAACACGTATGGAAAACAGTTTAAATATGCGAGAACTAAGGCAACAGTAAAAATGATAAAAAATTATATATATATAAGTATTTTATATAAGATAAATTATTTATGTATTAATTACATACTGTATATGCACATATGTAAACGCTCATATAAAATACTTTATTTTTATTCTTTTGTCACTCAATTACTGCTCTCCATTTGTTTCTTTTCAGCCACACAGAAATAAGCATGAGTCCTCTGTTATTGTTCTTTTTAAAATATATCTAATTGCAACCCATTTTGGTGTTCACAAATTTCAAAATCCCCATTGTAATGGTACCGACTTGTAAGGAATAAGATAACTTGCCTGGCATCATACCAGCAAGCACGACACCTGTGATAACCCTTTGGAATTAATCAGTATGCGCACAGCGCCTGGCATCTGTTGTGCACTCATAAACTAAAAACACCTTAAATGTGACCAAAATGGGCTAAATCTGCAGAGTTCAAGCCTTGCTTCAGAAGAAATTTTACAAGCCTACTTATATTTATATTTTGCACTTTTCAACCTTATGTTAACAAATCTTTTCTAGATTTGCTATTTTCAGTTTTTTTGTTGCAACAACATTTAACTGTCATTGATAAACCAGAATGTATTTTGAAATTTAAAAAAATGGCAATTTGAGATCCAACCTCACACTTTGTTTAAGTTCATTAATGTGGTAGTTTTCGCATAACCTCTTCCACAGTGTAGGTTTATTTCACAGCTCACATTCATGTGTATCATGCCCTCTTAAAATACCCAGAGATATTTCAGATGGCCAATTTTGCCAGAACATAATAACTTACAAAATAGGTTACACCAAACTATTACACATTACAAGATTTAAAATTCCAACATGCTACATGCAATCACCAACTAATGACATGGTATATAGATGAAAGATTTTTAAAGATTATAATGTAATAGCCAATGCATACACAAATTTTTTCTACATATTACAGGCACAGACCTACCCTAGACAGATAGGTGATGACCCACACCAGCACTCTTTCCAGAGTAGATATCTTATGTATTGTATATGCAGTACATTAAAATTTCTTATTAGTATATTAATTGTAATTAATAACTCAGTGTATGCCTTTTGATGCCATGAAGCTGTTGACATACACAAAATAAATCACTAAGATTCAAACTATATTTGCAAGATAAATTATACCTCACTAGGGTCATTAATAAAAACAATATTGAATGCTTTTAAATACAAAGGTTAAAAAATTAAATTACAGTTACATGACAACTGCAAATTAAAACTATAGAAACAAACAGACAAAATGACGCACCTTGGGAATCGCCACCACTTGTGAAAACTGCAATGCCTTTTCCCTTATGGGAACCTCGCTCTATGAAGCGTTTTTTGTCTTGATGAATATCCATGGCACTGAAGAAGCTGAAAGAAACATTGTGGCATTACATCTTGCAGAATATATTATATTCCCTTACTGCAATATAATAATAATAAATTTATTTATCTATTTCAGAAATATAAGCTGTCAGCCAAACAGATCATAAGGCCCTAACTAGGCTGGCACTGATAAAAATACAGGAACTAAATTCTATAAACTACTATACAAACGCAGAATATCTGATAAATATACAGAAAAAAAACACACGAGCTGTTAACTACTTTAGCTTTGTCCCCGAGTGAGAGAGGCTGGTGCGGTTTCCCTGCCTTCCAGCCACGGTCAATTGGGCACATTTAAATAAAGAGAAAAACAGAAACACACTAAATAAAACAAACAAAATATTAGAATGATTCAGAGTAAATACAATAAATCAGACATTAATTAAAATGAAGTTACATCAGCAGATCATGAATACTTAATTTAACATATTTGACAAAGAGATCTATATATCTTTATAATAGTAATCAGTATTGATTACACTTGTTTTATTATATTGGAAGAGGTTTGTGATGTGAAAGTCTTGCAATTTCTTTGCCTGTAGAATGAAACTCTCAGACATGTATTATTTGCAATTTCGCTGCATTCAAAAACAGAGAAAAAACATTTAAGACAACATATGCATCTAAAGCAGAGCATCTATGTTATAAGGTGTGAGTTTTGTAATATAATAAAATATCATTATAGTCCAAATTTGTGCCAATTGTGTGAAACCTGTTATGAATAATTTTGAAAACTTTAACCTGAATATTTTCTAAACGTTTAGTATCAGTCTCTGTAAGGGAGTTCCATACTACAGAACTATATTCTAAATTAGATCTTATTAAATAATACAGACATAATAATGAGTTGCTCTGGGTAGAGTATCTGGTAATGTAAGTAATAATACCTACAGATCTAGATAGTTTTGATATAACCCTATCTATATGATGATGAAAGTAAAGCTTCTCATCAAGAATAATACCTAAATCACGCACATATGATACACGTTTAACTTCATGATTATTTACGTAGTAGTTCTTAAGTATGCATCCAGTTTTTCTAGTAAATGTAATGAACTGTATTTTTTCATAATTAATTATTACTTATTTTATTTATTTATTTGGAGCTTAATCATACATACATACATACATACATACATACATGCATACATACATACATACATACATGCATACATACATACATGCATGCATGCATGCATGCATGCATGCATACATACATACATACATACATACATACATACATGCATACATACATACATCCATGCATACATACATACATACATTACATACATACATACATACATACATACATACAAAAAACAGAAATTGACAAATACACACAAATGAAACTAAGACAATAACACAAACATACAAAACAATTATTACACAACTACAACACAAGTTACCCGAAAATTCAACAGAAATTAACTCCCATAAAGAAATTTTAATGAAACGACTGCAATATACAAACAGCAAACATTGCAGTTAATCCATGATAAAAATTAATAACAAATAATGATTGTACTGAGATTGTGCTTTATCTATAATAATGCTTAAAGAAATCATATAATTTAATTTTTTTTTCCCATGAAGGGATAAAACTCATGAAACAATTTGTTATAGTTCAGATCACACCTTTTAACTAAACCTATTTTTGTATTAACAACGGGACAGAAAAAATTTGAGAGAAAAGCATTAATTAAAAATAAAGCATCAATAATATCTTATCTAATTTTCAAAGTCTGGGTTTTATGTTTATTGAGCTCCAAGTAATAATTAAAAATTAAATCATTTTGTGAGAACCTAGAAAAAAATTGTTTTGAAAAACTACTTTGTATATTTTCCAGCCTCCTTGAGTCTGTAGTGGAAATATAATTTAAAATACCTGAACAATATTCCAATATTGATCGTACTAATGAGTAATATAAACCTAACAATGAGTTGGGTGTTAATGCTGAACAAGTTATCTACATGATGATGGAAAAATAATTTAGAATTAAGTATAACACCCAGATTACCAACATAATCAACTCTGTTAATAACATGATTTTGAACCAAATATTTATATACAATAGGATTAGTTTTCTTTGTAAATGATGTACAAACTATTTTCTCTAGGTTAAGTTATATAAAATTGCAAGTACACCATTCATACATAGCAGAAATGTTTTTCAACAACTAAACACAATCCATCAAGTCTTTGATATTTTTATAGATTTTCAAATCATCTACATACAGAAGTGCTTGAGAATTTTTTATAACACTGCTAATATCATTTACAAATATGTTAAATAAAAGTGGTGATAGTGTACCACCTTGTGGGACACCAGATGATGCATTAAAATGAGATGAAAGGGAGGTTTCAATACTCAATGCAAACTTTCTATCAGAAATATAACTAGAAAACCAATTAACATAATTAATATCTAAACTTATTGCTTGTAATTTTTTCAAAATGACAGTGTATTGACAAGCCAAAGCTTTATGTAAATCAAAATATATTGCATTTGTCTGATTTCTAGATGTTTCATCTCCATATAAATCATTAACAAATTTGAATCAATTAGTAGCAGTTGTTTTACCAGTTTGAAATCCATGCTGACTATCTCATATAATATTTTTAATATAAAAGTTTATATGCCTGTGAATTACCTGGTCAAAAACCTTTAAGAAACAACATAATAACAATATCAGTATATAATTATTAACATCATGTTTATTAACCTATTTTTAATATTGGAACAACAATGGCTTTTTTCCACAAACTAGGAAAAGTACCACTTGATAGACTAAAATTAAAAAATATGAGTTAAAAGTGGAGTGAAGATATTAGCACATCCTTTGATTATAAAGTTACGAATTTCATCAATCCCTGTAGACTTGCTGTCCTTCAGTCATTTAATTGCCCACAATACCAATCCTTGGGTAATTACCGGGATTGGTGAGTGCAAAGTATTTCCATTACTACTGCATTGAGAATTCCACACTGTCAGTTGATTGAACATACACCTCAGCGAAATGCTTAGCAAAAATATTGGCAATAGATTGAGAATCTTGAAACATAGTTTTGTCAGATGGCAAAATTATATTCTCTCTGTAGCCTTTGATAATAATTTTTACATATTTTCAAAAATTTGATGGATTACGTTTTAAATTATTATTAATATTAGCTTGCCATTTTTCCTTGTCTAATTTAATTTTTTCTTTAACAATTTTCCTATATGCAGAAAAAAGAGAGTAATTAAAATCCATTTTGTTTCTTTTATATAACCTAAGATGCCCTTTCATTTTTAAAAGTCTGAGATCTTTAGAAAACCATACTGGATATTTACTTTTGAAAATTTTCACCTTAGGGATGAATTGGTTAATTAACAATTGAGAATTACTTAAAAGGTAATATTGCATATTCCGTATAGGACTCCAATCAAAATTAGTAAATGCTAAAAATAATAAGTATAATCCATTCACGGTATCTTCGATACTTTTGAAAAGAACCTTTGAAAAATCACCCTAGGAGTTACATGTTCAATTGGTTATAAAAAAATATATATGGAAAAAGGTTTTGTCTTGCTTTTAGCACTGAAGCACTATATAAATTGGTTGTTTTAAGTTTTAAGTATATTTTTTCAATAAATTATAATAATTTGTTAAAAGTCCGTACGAATTAACAACGGATTTTGAAGGGACATGTTGGTTATAGCTGAAAAGAAATAGTTCGTAGGTTAAATATTAATATGTATAAATTTAATGCCGTAATTGTAAAGTTAATATTGCTAAACTATATATTTACATTTTTACGTAGCACTCATGGGTAAAGATTTCACTGTTATTAATTGAAATTAAATAAATTTCAGTGTCTGTCCAGCGGACTCATACACTCCATCTTGTCCCTTTGGGCACGTTTTTTTCAGAAGTATAACCACGCCATATTATATATTGGAGACGCTGAATTGTGGTTATAAAACTAACGTAACACATTCTTTCTACTTATAAGATAATTCTAGGTTAAGATGTAATTTTAGTATTAGCGTTGTTATTTCTGCACTTTATCAAATAAACGTGCAAAATATAGAAAGGCATTTGAATATTTCCGTTACGTAATTCCCTTCGCAATCCTTAACAGAAAAACATATTTTAAAAGAATGAAAAGGAATCGAATTTTGGTCAATAACTGATAATCGATTATTTTCGAAAGCTTTTTGTGAAGCGTAAGAGATAGCAGCACAGTAGCGTTTGCTTACACGTCTTTCTATTATATCGTCTTTGCGCCGCAGGTAGTGTTGTTTTGATGTTGTGGCAGTGAAGAAGTCCGACAGTTTCTTGATGGAAAAGCGATGTACCTACACCGCAGGTTTAAAAATGAAAGTGATTTTGTTCGCTGAAGAGTTTGGAAATCGAGCCGCGGGCCGTGAATTCGTAGTAAATGAAACATTAGTGCGGGGCTGGAGGAATTTTTCTCAGTTATAAGTCGCACCCCGAGTTTTCAATAATTTTTTTTAAATAAAACGTGCANATTGATTAGCATTTTTTTTTAGACATTTGGAGAATTTTATTAAAGTATATGACAGTTAAGATTACATGGCATTGTTTCTCTTCAAAAATAAATGTTGGTAGTTCCCACATGGACACTGTTAATAAAATATTTGACAGTTCCCACATGGTACTGTTTGTTTACAAAATATTTGAGAGTACCCACATGGCATTGTTTTTGTTTGCAAAACGTTTGACAGGTGTCACATGGCAATGTTTTGTTTACATACTGCGGAAGGATACATAATCGAGTCCCTGAAAGTAGATCTTTAGCAGGGCTTCAGAAAATCTTGAAGTTACCGTGAATACATTATAGTCTCCTTTTTTGATAATTCCGGTTACAATACATATTGTTACTTTATAATTATCAGAATCAAATCTGCATAATAATAATAAGAAATATCACATGCATGACCTAATAGGCTACTTCGCAGAATGAGTCCAACTCGTCATTTGCCATGGAAAAATATTCTTTTTTTTACACTGATTTACCAGATACTGTAATCCTGTAACAAAAATAATTCTATATTTATTAACAACTAACTAAAAAATATTCTGTTTGTATTCATGAATTTGCAGCTACACAACTATCTAGACATGTGCAACTCATCACAAATGGACTACAGCACACATTCAACAAACACTATGAACACAACTTAGTCATTTTAGCCACATTCAAGTAATTACACCTTTTGGTAAAGTTATTCACTTTGAAGATAATGTAAAATGAAATCTATTTATCCCTTTTGTAGGAAGTGGGAATATATCTGCCCATTAAAAGTCATGTATCAAAATGTGTCGCAGGGAATCATGTTTCCCAGTTTTGTGACATGCTGCCAGCTTGTGTATAACTTACATTCTTAATTATTAGAAAGTAACACTTTACACATTGCACAGATAAACTAGATGTACCGGTATCTTGTAACATGGCACAATTCAGATGTGTTTTGTGATAAAAAATGTGTGTACTGTATTTTGAATTATTTGTGGATATTATATTGGAAGTTGAGTAATAAGCTATTTAACTTCCGAATAATATAAATCACAGTTTCTGGAAGTTCCTTATATGTTTCAATGTACAAATGAATGTTTCTTTTATTTTCTGTAATTATTTATTTTAGTGGGATACATCCTTCCCAGTAAATATTTTACCACCTTGTAATTTATTTCCATTTATTTTTTTTGAACTATTTCATTATGTTTTTGTCATTGTTCAATTAAAATTTTCATAAATGGTAAACAAATTGTGTTTTGATATACATATTAAAATTCTATATTTATTTTATACAGGATAAAACCAAACTGTACCAACAAACTGATCAAAAAATAGATAGAAAATATATTCACAACCTCATGGAGGAGTGAAACCACCCTTGAAAGTGTCGCTAAAGCAGACGTTTATTGCTAAAACCAGAGCCACAATGAAAAATAAATCTCAAGAGTTTCTGGATAATGAATTACTGAATGACACAGTGCAAACCATAAAAAAAAAAATTGAATGTTGGTACAAACCCCCTTTCAAATAAAGGGAGGAGTTGGAACCACATTTGTGCATTTTAAAATGCAATGTTCCAGCATTTTTGAGTTGTTTCCTGCAGATTACTGCTATACATGGCAAACAAAATGGTTGCTTTGTAACTATCGCTGACATGCACACATGCAGTTTTAACAATATCTGAATGCCTTATGTTCAATATGTTGCAATTCTGTGTTAGAAAATTATGCATCAATTTCTCACAAACAGTGGCACAAGAGATAAAAACACAAGGGGACACGTTTTACCATGTACTTGTAATATATATCTTGCTGCCATAGCTGGTTGGATGTATCTTGTTACACAGTGTGTTCAGGATGTCCAGTGAGACTGTTACTTGAATTTCCCGTGCATTTGCCACTTTTTCCTTGGAATTCCCGTACACAAAAATAATTATAGGAAAAACTATGAAGTAGAATAAAAGTCATGTAGCTTATCTGTGAACGTTTCTGTTGTACGCAAAACCAATTATTTTTATGTGCGAGTTTAACTTCAATGATTATTGTTTGTTTCTCGCATTGGTACCAACAAACGCACACACCTTATTGCATCTTGTTCTTTCGATAAAGTTACAACTTTCACATTATAGCTATTTTAATGTAATTTTGGTACAAGCGAAAAAAGTGTTTTAGGCCAAGTGCATTAAAAAAAACTCCTACAACCGTAAATGTAAATTAAAAATTATTGTATTTATGGCAACATGAAATCCAAATATTATAACAACAGTTTAGAAAAACATTACTTACAAAACACACAAACATACTGTTCACTTCTTAAAACCTGGTCTAAAATGAAGTCGTAGTTTGTGACAGTTGTGGAAGTCATAGCGGTATTCGCAGTGCAGAATAAAAAGCTATTTACACTGTCTCACTCGTAACATTTTGTAAGAACCAATCACTAACCAACAAAGAAAATGTGGCATGGACGAATTCCAAATTAATACGGAAATTATAACTGTCACTTATTTGTAAACATAAAACCAGTATGGAATTAAACAACTGTTGTAATTTACACATACAAGAGTCAATGTATTGTTACATGCATGGACTCCTGCACTGGTCTACCTGGTTACGAGAGGTCTGGCGCTGCAGGGGGTGACCCACCTTGACCCTCCCCTTCCCTCAGGCGGTTTTCTCCGTTGCCCGGCAACTAGGGGAATGTATGACAGCCAACCTGTCTGGCATCACAGCAACTCTCCCCCCTCCCCCCAGCCGGAGGAGTCAGCGGCATTAGAGGATGTGCACGAATATTCGGGGAACTAGGACCCTTGGTGCAACATAATATTTGGAGAAATTCCTCAACTATGGCCGACAAAGCTATAAATACCACCCTAGCTGGAGGATCGGCAGTCTTGTGGAAACTATGTGGCCGAAGCGAGATAATCAGGCAAAATCTGGTGAGGCGAGGAACATGAGTGGTGAGGATGGATGATGACGGAGGTTGCGAGAAGGGTGACGAGTGTTTTTTGCAGTGTGGGTATACAAGTAGGAGTGGTATCAGACGGGTTGAAGGCTTCTATGCATGAGGGCGTTCGGAGATCTCTAGGACATTGCGGACTGGTGGTATCTGGACTAAACTGAGGTGGGACTCTTTGAAAATATGATACGAACTTTACTGTAAATATAGACATATAATTTATAAAATAATTCAATTGGTTTATATCATAACTGATTTTAGTTATTTAATTACATTAATTTCATTGAGGCAATTGCAAATTATATTGATTGAATTATTAATTGTAAATAGGAAGTGATAGCAATTTATTGTCAGATATTGAGTCAAGAGTATTTTGTTTGTAGTTATGGAAAATAAATTAGGGAATTATAATTTATCGTTTATTTAATCAAGGCCTCCATCCCTTAAAGAACCTGGTTAATAAGCCCACTGTCATTTGAGAAATTGTATTAGTATGTTAAGTCTGTTATTACAAATAATAGGCAAATTTTCATGGTTGAATCAGTAGCAATCTGCGAAGTCGGCGGTTTTGCGCTCGTGGCTACTCTTCTGTTTGTAAATACTCTGTTAATAGTTCGACAGTGTTTGCCACATCTGACTACTGTAGTGAGGACTTTGGTAACACATTTCAGTAATGTGCCAAATTTTATTTGTTGCTGTGTTCATGTTTATTTTCGTACAGTTGAATGTTTTGACACTTTGTATGGCTTTTTGGCTGGGTAAATTTTATTTTTTTAAACTAAGAATTTCGCACCAGTTTGTGAATGCAAACTTTTGTTGTAAACGGCTTGTAACTAGCGTGTTACCAAATCAACCACGAAAATTCTCCGTTCATTCACTACAGAATTTATTAATTGCAATATTTTTATTTCTAGCATTTAATATGTTGGAGATATTTTAATTAACAAACAAAACCATTTTACTTTAGTAAATTGTGTTAGGCCTAGTAAATTAAACCAAAAACTGTTCTATAAAGTACTTCCAGCAAGCTACAGCAGCGCTCATAGCTGTATAGTTTTCCAATACAGAGTGTTTTATAATTATATTCTTTTTAGCCATTGTTAAAATTATAATTTCTTATACTGAATAAACATATTTCATTGTCCTTAAATCTGCTATTATGCCACGCAACATCAATTTATGTCACTAATAAAACAATGATGTCCTTTGTATTTTAATGTTTTGTTGCTCACCAACTGCCGCACGGAGTGCGGACTCTGCTCTGTGGTCGATGACCCACCTACACCCTCCCCCAGGCAGACCCGCTTGCGGTCACATCGCTGGGCGGCCAGGAATGATTGGCAGCTGACTTGACTGGGATCATGGTCCCCCCCCCCCATTTCCGGGGAAGCCGACAACTTTAGAGGATGCGCAAGAATATTCTGGGATCCAGTACCCTTGGTGCAATACGTAATTTGTAAAAATTTCTGGGCGATGACCTACGACCCTATAAATATTGCAGCGGCCTGAGGGTCTGCAGTATTTTGGTAGAAGCCATCTGACTGAGTACTATAACCAGACAAAGTCTGGTGTGGCGAAGGACATCAGTGAAGAGAACGGACCACATCGGAAGATTGTGAGATGACAGTGAACAAGGTGATTGTGGTGTGAACCCTAACAAGAGAAGGCTACTGTGCATGAGGGTGCTCTGAGAACTCTAGAACAGGAGAACTCTTAGAAAACTGCGAAATGGTGCAACCTGGACTGAGCTGAGGTGGAATTAAATTAACACGTGATATAGATTTTATTGTAAACTAGCTGACCTGACAGTCGTTGCCCTGTCAATTTATACAAAAATAGATATAGATAGAAGATAAATATATATATTATTTTAATTAGGATTTAATGTTGAGACCAGGTTGCATAGCACCCATATTTTAATATTACAAACATTTACAAAAATTAAGTAATGCGTTCATCACAATGCTTGGTGATGAATCATATTTTTTGTCTTTCCATTCGGAGAGAAAATGAATAGCGCTGATGGTTTACCTACTCTCGAGCACGCCACATACAACTGTCCATGGGAAAAACATGGCAATTCAAGGTTTATTCCACACACTTCCAATGATTGGCCTTGTGATTTATTAATTGTCATTGTGAATGCAAGACGAACAGGAAACTGGACACGCTTAAATTTAAACGTTAAATCGGTTGGAATCAGTGGCATTCTTGGAATCAGAACATCCTCGCCTTTGAACTTTCCTATGATTATCGTTACTTCAATCACTTTGTTCATCAGCTTCTTAACAGCGAGTCTTGTTCCATTACATAGTTTCAGTTGGTTCAGATTACGTAACATGATTATTACCGAGCCGACCTTGAGCTGCAAATTCTGCAGCGGCATTCCTGGCAAATCCAATGAATTCAGAAATTTAATTGGATAATTGACGACTTAATCTGGATCAGTAATTGAATCGATCTACTTAAATGAATGCATTTGGCCAGCGATTTGACTTGAATTTTTATGTTCAAATCGTCTACATCCTTATTTTTCGCTGCAAAAATAGCTCGTTCACTCAACAAAAAATTGTTTTTTGTAATTTGCATCAATATTTGGGAACACTTTTGTGATCAATTCTTCTTTCGACGTTGTGAATTGACAAAAATTAGGTGGAAACATAATGAAGCCAGTGGAAGCGTCAATCGGAATGTTTTGGTTGCCAATGTCTAATAATTTTGTGGAAAACACTTCCGCCGATTCATCATTTTGTAACGCGACTAGCATATTTGTTGTTAACTTGAGAGTTTTCACGTATCTCCACAAATTTGATGACTTCAAGCTAACGTTTGCCGAAAATCGCAGGCTAGCAGAATCATCGTACTTCAAAAGAGGTTCTGATTATAGCTCAAATCTTTCAACGTTGGATCGGGTTCCTCCAATGCTTGTTTGTGCGCCATCGTACATTCATCCCAAATTTTAATTTTGCTATTCTGTAGTACTTTCGCCATTGCTAAATTTTTGGCAATTTTGCACGTTGGTTCATCTATCGTTTGCAAATTCAGTGGCAGTTTGAGCGCTGAATGGGCTGATCGTCCTCCTTCTAACAACGTGGCAGCAATCCCTGATGATGATCCTCTCAAACGGTAGGCATAAAAATTCATCCAGCTGACCTTTTTAGTTGTTTCTTGACCTGTTAATGGATTAATCATATTGATCAAAAAATTATATCCATCCTCTCCTCTGCAAAATATCAGCGGGTATTGTAATGTATCATACGAACTATGGGTTTCGTTGACACGCTGAAGGTTATTACCATCACGCAGTCAAATCACAATATCACGAGACTCCAAATTCTCGCCAACAACCACAATAGCAACTTCATTCTACTTCGGTGCATTGAAGCATCTTTCATGTTTGCCTGCTGGGCTGGTCTTTTGTCTGCTTTTATAACTATTTTGTGATCATCCGAAGGCATCATTTCTAGTGCAGTTTTGAACAATTTAACTAATCCATTGTGTTCATGTAAGAGTTGTTGCAGTTGTGCAATACTCTCTCGCTTTACCGCACGACTGATGGCACAACGCTGATTGATTTCATCATCAGAATTTCCAAGGAAATAAACCTGAAGAAATTTGTTATCATCATTCACTGGCAACAACAATGCTCCTGCACGATGGTGAATTTGTCCTTGAATCTGTAAAATGAAAACAAATTCTTTGTTGAAACGTTGTGAATTGTTGATTTTTTTTTTTGTGTATTTGATGTGTGTTGTAGTCGATAATGAATTTACCTTAAAAGTTGGGTTGAAACCTCGTTCCTCAGTTATATTCGCTCCAAATGATGTCATTTGGTAAATACTGTTGTATTTTTGTATATTCTGCAAAAAATGATGCGATTGATGTTCTTGGCCAGAAAGCAATGATGCTAGTGGCTCTGGTGGCAGTATCAATTGTGGTAATTTGACCTTTCTGCTCGCACAGCATAATCCCGGCGGTTCATGTCGAAACCTCAAACCATTGCAATGTTGACAAACAGTGCTCATGTTTCCGAAGTCGACCGATACATCCGTGGCGTAATTGATTGTTGGATCGTATCTGAATGCCAAACGTTCATATCGAATTGTTACGTTTGGCCGTCTGTTTTGTCGTTTTGTCGACGTTCCAAATTATTGTTTACGTTATCTCCAACTGAGCGAGTCGAACTCGATTGTCTCCGTTGTTCAAGTGGCCGCCTCTATTCTTGATACACATATTGAGCCTTTCACTGTAGTTTTCCCATCACCCTGCTGGTAATATAGAGTGGAATGGCAGCGACTTCATGGGTTATAGCCACGTTCAGTTCATTGAGTTTGTGATGACGGCGTTGGTATACCTGGGACTTTATGTAGTCATCCTTCCCTGTGGCTTAAAGTAACAGTTTGTTGCCTGAAAATCCAGGTTTGACCCACCTCCTATTGTTGCAGGCCAAACACTCTTAAACTTTACATGTCCTACTTTTTTAATTTTTATAAGCCAAAATGCTTATTTTTCCGGCCAACCTAGCCAAAATTCTAACATTCATAGTAATTTCCTGTTATTCCCAGGCTTCACTTCCCTATTCCAAAGGAGTGGTCTAGTAGATCATCGCTAGAACATTCTACATCGCTGTGCAAGACAATGTGACAAGATGGTGCCGGCCACCCTATGACGTCACCCTGCCACCAGTTTTCTGCCGCCAACATCATCAGTGCCTGTCCGCCCTCCAGACGACGTGAGATAGCAGTGTGTGTGCGTGTTTGCATGTGTGGTACACATCACACCTCCTCTCCCCGCTCCTGCCCTCCTGCACAACGCGACATCGGGGAGGCGACCACGAGCCAGTGAGGTCCGTGACCACAACGAAGAACTGCCAACCATGCGATGGCTTTTCCATCACCTTCCGCATCGCGATGACCACAGACTGAAGGACTGGAACACGTCCAATGGGTTCGCGGAACACTTGTACTTGAAGTGTGTGCGCCCACTATCCAACCCAGACCCATTCACCCTGGTACAATTACAAAAGAGCACGTGTCAGTATTATGATTCTGCAGCCAGTCATAAGCTGCGTGAGGACATAGAAAGAATGAACAGGGAACTGTGTGTGGGTGCACTGATGCATATCACTGCAGGCAGAACAGTGGACTTGTGTGGTCCCTGCATTAGACCTCTACAGGTCTGGGGTACCATTGACCCTGTTCTTGATGCATCGGTGTGTAAAGTGCTCTGTGGACTCAAACACTGTACCTGCGCCAACTCATTTTAGTCCTTAAAAAATGTAGAAACACTAGTTGGTGTGACAATTGGCCAGGTTACTTGTGTGTGCTGAGTGTCTATGAGTGTACCATGGCAAATGTGTGTCACAGTAGGAACTTGATACTGTGAACTCTAAAAATATATTTATCTGTGCACAATGTCAGCCAGTACATACCAACATATCACTTTCTCTTGTCAACAATAATACCAACCTAAACTGACCAGAACCATGTTAGCAGAACATGTACCGAGGGGGAAACTCCGAACTGACTTGTTCTGACAGTTGCGGAAAGTCAACTCAGAGTTAGTGTTATCGCAGAGAACAAGTGGTGTGATCTAGAGAGGGAGCAATTTCTGTGCCGAAAGTGTACACCACAACTCAGCTTGCTTTAGCTACTCACACAGAGCACCAGCGTGAGCACACAGTTAAGCCTCACTGCCCGCCTCGCCCCTCGCTCACTCCACTCCGCTTCTCCGCATGGCGCCTCACCCACTACCATAGCAACAACACAGCCACGTGCCATTTACACTTTAGGGATTGTGTCAATTCCGGCCGTTTCCAGTCACTTCTGACTTTTGCAGGCTTGTCATCAGAGGATCCGACAGCTTTTCCCCATGACTGTACAAAATATCTGGAATGGTACAATGTAGAAGAGGAAGATTAGCCTAACTGTGTCTGTGACCGGCTTAGCGGTGAAGCCAGAGAGTGGTAGCGTGGCATTTCCCATTACGGCATTTTATGGGAAGGATTCCATATGTCATTTGGATGCAGTTTTCCTGGTACTTTCACATCCTTACAAGCCCATAGCGGTGTAATCTTGAAGCAACAAGAATCCTAATAATCTTTAACTACATTTGCCATTCAGAAAATTAATCTGGTTCAGACATACCACCTACACGTCAACCAAAGAAATGCTTGGAGTTCTGCGGTGCGTTACCTCCGCTCATCCACTATCCTGTAGGAGCCGCAGTGGTGTAGGGGTTCAGACTACTCGCCTCCCCCAAGGCAAAATGGATTTGATTCCTGGCAGAGTCGCTCTCAGATTTTCACATGTGGGAATCGTGTTGGACATATCACTGGTTGGTGGGTTTCCTCAGGGATCTTCAGTTTTCCCAGCCCTTGCATTCCGCTCCAAACTCACTTTGCTTCACCCTCATCAACTCTCAAGACCAAGATGTATAGAGCCACCCAAATCTCTCCATTCCACTACCTTGTAGATGACGTTATGCATTCACTTGTTACTCTAGAACAAAGCTCGGCTCTGTCAGACAGCCGTGCCACAATCATGACTTCGCACATCCATGCCGGTACAAGGACAGTGATACCCACAATCGTTCAGGCTCTAAATTTAAATTCCAACATAACGGTCATTCAGACAAAGACGCAAAATCTTTCATTGTTTCTACCATGACAAACAATGATAACAATAGTGGTGCTTCGAGCAAAAGAGGCACAAATGACCTCGTGCAAACACGTTCAGGATGTGAACTGCCACTGTACACTTGCAGTAACTGTAATGAACAACAAATGCATTGGCATGATGAGTGTCCCAAGCGCAGCAAAAATCCTGCCAAGTCACATGATGCCAAACCGTCTCCGGGAAATGACTGGGCAGGGACACACCTTACCCCCCGGAAAAAAGCTGACCTTCCCGGACGGACACCACAACAAATCTTAATTTCACAAATCTGCAATAATGCCAACTAGGTAATACACATACTAGTGCTCCTTAACAGTAAACAGTGCCGTGCTCTAATAGATACTGCTGCTTCTCATAATTTTGTTCAGATTGATTGGGTGGATTTATGCAAAATTAAGCCACTAACACAAGCTGTACAGCTTGCCACAAAAACCCCGACTTGTTAAACAGTTGGTGAAGTTCAAATTACTGTTTGCATCAGGGACATTGAAATCTTCACCACCGCCTTTGTTTCGAACAACTTAAGGGAAGATGCCATACTGGGAATATAGTGGTTAACAAAACAAAATACTGTGGTGGAACCAGCTGCGCAACACAACCAGTTTGGTCAGAAAAAGGCACCATACTGTCTACAAACTAGACCCGCTGCGCACTCGCGCCGGAGGTACACATGGAAGACCTTGACTATGTCGCATGAATACCGCGATGCAATACAGCACCTGCTCAACGATCATTGTGATGTTTTTGCTGCTACTGATTCAATACACCGTACCATAGTGGCACAACACAGCATCTTGCCAATCCATGAAAAACAACTGTACATACCATCCCGCCATTACCAGCCTTACCAGTGCCATATTATTAAAGAAAAGATACAGGAAATGTTAGATGGAGTAATTGAATCTACTACCAGTCCATATAATTCTGCAATAACACTCACTTTATAAAAAGGTGGTTTCCTAGAGTTTTTGTTGGTTGACTTTAGGCCCCTTAACCTCATCACTGAAAATTTACCATCTCCATTAATCAACATCAAGAACGCGCTCCATAGCCTTGGCCGTGCCAAGGTTATGACATCACTTGATCTCCATAGCAGCTACTGGCAAAATACCAGTCAAAACTGAAGATTGTCCGAAGATAGCTTTCACTGCATCAGACGGCCAACGTTTCCAGTTCAGGGCCATGCTATTTGGCCTTAAATGTGTTCCAGCCACCTTTCAGTCAATAATGGTGCAGGTCCTGGATGGATACGTGGGAGAGTTTACGATTGCTTATCTTGACAGTGTGGTCATACATATGGTCAGAGTTGTAAGAGGATCATGTGCACCACCTGTCCTTAGTGCTCGAACGACTTGCTATCAACCGTCTTACATGTGCAAACAGGAAGTGCCACCTGGGTAAATCCTGTATACAGTTTTTGGGACATCTGGTTGACGAAAACTGTAGCCACTTCACACCAGTAGCACTCGCTAAGAGTTACGTAAATTTTTCGGGCTCATAAATTGGCAAAGAGAATACGTACAGGACTTTGCAACAATTTCCGCTCCGCTCACCAACATACTGTTACTAGTCGCTGCTCTGCGTTGACCTTGGCCCGTCCCGCGTGAGCGAGCGAAAGTGAAAGACAGAGTAGTGATATGATAGCGGGCAGCAAAGGTAAAAACCAGCTTACACAGTGCGTGGTGTAGCGATAAGCCTTGTGGTTCATACGCTTGTGACGTTCAACAGATTGAATTTCTGCATTTATCTGAAGAATTTTCTAGTGGTTTATTGCCCTAGTTTCTTTCAGCATGACTCGGGGTGCATTGAACCTTCCAGATCAAGGCCGGCGATAGTATAAAAGTGAGCTGGGCCTCCGAACCGAGAGTTGTTATTAAGTGTCTGGAGTTTTAGTAATAGACGAGCGGTAAGAGCAACTAGCAGTGCCGGTAGTGACCAGTGGGAGGTAAATCTGCCACTGTGAGAATCAAAGAAGTGAAAAGTGTGACTGGCAGGCTGGACTATTGGAATGGATGCAAGAGTGAAAGACATTACAAATGACGGTAACAGGCAGACTGAACGTGTGTTAATGACGAGTTTGAGTTAATTGACTATAACCAAACAGAGACATTAAGAAGGATGTTAATTACAGTTGAAATATACAACCCGTTCAGTCCCCATGTCCATGATCGTGGACATGTTGCACATCAAGGATATTTATGGCCAGCACTATACACAGCCAGGAATTGGTACACATTGCTTAGAGAGACTTCCCGGCAGGTAGTCTGATTTGTGAAAATTGACACACCTCTAGTTTACGAATGGCTGATAGTAACGTCTTTGAGCACACAGCACGTTGTTCACTGGTTGCAAAACGTACATTATACACAGTACAGTTCCCATCAAAATATTACATGACTGCAACACTTTGGTTCACAAATTAATGCATGACCGAACAGGTTAAATACTGCGCTCACTGAGAAATATAGAGTAACAGCGGAGATAGATAATTTAATTCTGTAAATAATAGATGTGTGAATAAACTAAAAATCAAATTTAATTATTTTCTTTTTATTAAGACCTCCATTCCTCACGAACTTGGTTAAGCTCCTCAGGCGGCTTGCAACAATACTTTCACCTACTCAAAAATTTTACTGGACTGATGAACACGCAAATAGTTTTAACAAAATTAATTTACTTTTCCGCAACTACCCTGCACTTGCATGGCTCCAGACTTATAAGAGTGAAAAGAGACTACAGTCGGTTCACGACTGGAAGAAACTTTTGAAAATCAACCTTTGAAAAAACACCCTAGCCGTTAGCTACATGCATATAACATTACAAACAGCGGCGAGCGCGCATACAGTTATACCGTTAGGTTGCCAGCACAAAGAGAGGAAATAGTTCTAAAGTTTTAACGTAATTGTTAATTTATCGCTTACAAATGGGTTTCGAAAAGACTTGTATCTTATTATGCCAATTATTAATGACGTGATGCTAACGTACTTTGATTTCAATGTTTCTTGCATGCTCGCAAGATCACGCTCAAGGTGAAAGTAGAGCGGCCATTTGTTTACAAACCTTCGTTCCGTGTGTATTTGCCAAGATGTGGTCGACACACGTGCCAGAGAATTGGTGCGATTATCTTGTTTAACCTACAATAATTCATTTACTGGTTTTTTTTATTTTTTTTTTTTTTTACTAATATCCTCTTTTCATTATTTCTTGTTGTGCCGATTTCTTTCGTTTCTGATACCTGCGTTCTCACGTGTTTAATATTTTTTTAATTTATTTCAGGTTTGCTTAAAATTTTATTTATTGTATTTTACGTTATATGTTGCGGTAGTTTTTGTGTGCAGTCATGAGTTCTAGCAAGGTGAATAAAAGATAAGTCACCAACGCCAACAGGACATCATTAACCTCACCGAATCGTTGTATTCCCTAATTAGGCGAGGGGAAATGAAACCCTGCAACGTCGCGGAAAGAGCGGCAGAAATGTTGAAACGCTTCAGATCCACAGTTCTAAGGTATGTTAAAATATATGTAGTATTAACCATTGCGTTTGCAAGTTGTGTGTGCTAAGGTCAATTATGTTGGCCTACGAAATGTGTTTACAAGAACATAAAGAAAATTTGTTAATAACTTGATAACATCGTCGAACGTTGTCTACGTGTCTTTTTAACGTTTTATTTGGGTAATTATTAAGTTTAGGGGGCTTTTCTGTAAAAAAAATAACAATAATTTCACGGAAAATGGTATATTTCCACTCCACTAATGATGCAGAACACGAATATACGACGGGCATTAACGTCCGACTAATTTCGTAACATGTGCCCACCTAACCTAACAGAACCTATCCCCACGATGGGTGAATCACTATTTTACATTTTTAAACTAACCTAGGATTGTTGGGTTTTACACTAACCTAGGATTGTAGGGTTATATAGACTCAAATGTGAGTGTATGAATCACCTAACCAAAAGGTGGTATTACAATGTGTAATTAAAAATAAAAACTACTTTGTGTTGGAATTTGTGTACCCCTGCGAGGGATTCTTCATAAACAACCCAATATATACAGTGGAAATTTATTATAAAGACAACTGACAATGGTAAGGAAAATTGCCTCTATAGTGAGTTTGTTATAGTCAATTAATTTTATATAGGTTATGGAGAGATGGTGCATTTTAAGATTCTGAAGAAGGAGCTTGTTTTGTATTTATAAGTTACATTGCGGCATTAATTGCCATTGTTATACGTCACTAAATAGATTACAGTCGATATAACTGGAACTTCCCCTACTATTAAACATATCTGTATCACTTCACTAAACATGAGAGGACATCGTAATCGATGAAATCGCAGTCATAATCTTTTAAGAAAACAATTGTGTATTAATGCATTTCCCCAACACCACTGTTCTACAGCCATTGTCTTTTAGTTATTGTAAATTATCAGTGTCATATTTTTCACTTTCAGTGCTACATAGCCAACCTAATTTGCATAATTTAAAAAGGACCATAATTCAGTTACTGGGTCAACTACAGTTACTGATACCAAAAACATACAAGGGTTTGTTTACAAATGATGTGTGACAATGTGATATGCTCTGCCGTGTGTTAGTTTAGGTTAGTTTAATAGGTGGCAGGTATTGGTTACTATATAACCCTACAATCCTAGGTTAGTTAAAAAATGTAAAATAGTGATTCACTCATCGTGGGGTTAGGTTCTGTTAGGTTAGGTGGGCACATATTACGAAATTAGTCGGACGTTAATGCCCCTCGTATATTCGTGTTCTGCATCATTAGCAGAGTGGAAATATAAGATTTTCAATTAATTATTTTTATTTTTACAGGAAACCCTATAAACTTAATAATTACCAAAATAAAATGTTAAAAATACACGTAGAAAACATTCGACGACGTTATCAAGTTATTAACAAATTTTCTTTATGTTCTTTAAAGACATTTCGTGGGCCAACGTAATTGATCTTAACAAACACAACTTGCAAACGATATTGTTAATACTACAGATATTTTAACATACCTTAGCACTGTAGATCTGGAGAGTTTCAACATTTCTGCCACTCTTTCGGCGACGTTGCAGTGTTTCATTTCCCCTCGTCTAATTAGTGAATACAACGATTCGGTGAGATTAATGATGTCCTGTTGACGTTGGTGACTTCTCTTTTATTCACCTTGCTAGAACTCATGACTGCACACAAAAACTACCGCAACATACAACGTAAAATACAGTAAATAAAATTTTAAGCAAACCTGAAATAAATTTGAAAAATATTAAACACGTTAGAACGCACTATGAGTAATCTCTTATACAGATTTCAAAAGCAAAAGGAATCTGTACGAGAAGGTTAGCACAAATTAAAGTCATACGTTATGAAAAATCAAATAATAAAGAGCTGATATTAGTATTAAAAAAATGATAGATGAAATATTAGGTTAAACAAGAATCGCACAAATTCTCTACAGCACGGCCATCCGGGGGCTTATGAGAGNGAAGGTTAGCACAAATTAAAGTCATACGTTATGAAAATTCAAATAATAAAGAGCTGATATTAGTATAAAAAAAAACTATAGATGAAATATTAGGTTAAACAAGAATAGCACAAATTCTCTACAGCACGGCCATCCGGGGGCTTATGAGAGATTGGCTTGCCATGTTAATGTTGTTGGATGGACTCCTTGAATGTTGACACATTTCATTGCCAAGTATTGTGTCCATAATATGTAATCAAAGTGAAAGTTTTTATCCCCCACCCAATCCCCCCAGTCAAAAAAAAAGAGAGAGAGAGAGAGAGAGAGAGAGACACACACACCCATACACACACACACACACGCGAAACATCTAATTTTTAATACTCACATTTTGGGTTTATATAATGAAATGTTTTTCGCTTGCATCACATATTCTTTAGTGTGAAATTCTCAAGATTAAAAACTTTACGGTTGTGGAATATCCATTAATAATATATACATTACTTTTATGATGGGTACGTGCATGTACGAACACATGTACACACGCACAGTGGAATGTAAACTTCCAACTCGGTGACAATGGTACTAAACAAATAATAGATTTCAGCAGTGCTAAATTCAGCCCCCTAGTTGGTCGCTACAATGATAACAAACGTGAATGTTTAGCTGTAGTCTGGGAAGCGAAACACCACCAACCATTTGTAGAATACCAGTGATTCACATTACTAACCGATAATAGGTGTTCAGTATGGCTGCACAACACCAAGGAAGTATGAAGCAAGATAACACGCTGGGCATTGATTTTACAGTCGTTCGACTTTGAAGTTCAATATGTGACGGGAAAATCAGTTAGCTAACAATTTTTTCAAGGTCACTGGGCAAAACTGTCAAATGCGACGAGGTAGAGTGGGAAGACATTCTTCCCCATACTCTGCCTGACCCCTCCCTGACCTGCACTAACAGCGTCACTTGCGTCTCCCACAGAGCTCATGTTACTAGAACTGTACATGCAGGTGATAAATGTGCAGCAGACTTGACTTTTGTCACGCAAGTGGACGGAGCAATGTGCCAACAATATGGTTGAGCGCTGGCATGTGATTGATGGCGTAGACATGGATGTCAACACTAACAGCAACACGTGGAGTGTGCACGTGCTGCATGATGTACATGAACTTCTAATGCAGCATGCTCAGTGTAGTGAATGGGCATGACATCTAGATATCATACAAACACAGAAAAATGCACAAAAATATTTATACTGGCCAGGAATTTCCAGTGGTACACTCAGTTTCATACGCGGGTGTAAATACAGCCACTCGGACAATACGCATCAACAGGTCCCGCACATACCATCTGAATCCTTTGAAACCACCCCTTTCGACTTAATGGGTCCTTACCCTCACACATCATCGGGGAAACAATTTATGGTTGCTGTTACAGGCTTATTCTCCAGATGGGTTGAGGTGTACCCAGTCTCAAGTGCGCGTGCTAACAACATTGTAAAAATTTTGGAAACTGAATTTTTCCATGCTGGGGTTACTCTTGTGTACACTGTTGTTTATCATCCACAAGCCAATCCAACAGGGCAACGTAATCCAGAACTGAAAACGCAATTACGTCTGCGCGTGGGTGATAATCATGCTTCCTGGGCCGACCATATGCCTGCTTACCTATTCACCATACACATGTGAACCAACCCAGGCAACATCATAGCTGAGTTACTTCAAGGCCGCAGACTCCTCCTCCCCACTGAATACACCAAGACGTTGAGGAATCATGCCAGCAAGCCAGAAGCAGCGGAGCGCACAGGCAAGGAAGAAGGAAGAGAGCGTGTGATAGAGGAAGCATGCCACCACCAGCAGCGCTACATTGTGCATTGGTTTCCCATTATCACTTGCCCACCAGCTGATCTATAACAGGGCCAGAAATTGTACATGTGTGCACATCACCTGTCGGAATCAGCTAAAAACTTCTGTGCTGGGGTAGCACCAAAGTGGAGTGGCCCACACAAAGTGATCTTCCACATCGGGAAAACAACCAATCTCATGCACGTGATCAGGAGGCCCTACATTCCTGTCTTCTGTGACAAGATGCGCTGCGCAGATGCCATTCCAGGCGCCACGATGCCTGATGTCTCTGAAGCCCGGCCATCAGACGGTGTTGCTACACCACCCCCGCAACAACGTTCTGACACTTCGGCCCCAGAGTCCAGTGATGGCAATACTAAGCAGAGCCTGTTTGTGCCTGCGATGCTGCGGGCAGCACTGGGGATGCAGACGACAAGTTTCCCACCAATGGTTCCTTACCACCTCCAGCCATCAACAATGATCCTACTTCACCTGCTCCACTGGACAGCCACATCAAGACACCCTGCACCCAGACACAACGCCCGTCTATAGCGGCGCCATCCGTCGGTGACTTCTGACCTGTTGGCGACGACCATGAATAGCAACTGCTTCAAGACTTTTGTGTCCATTCCAGCAAGAAAGGCCCTGCCAGACCACGTGGTGGGCATTTCCGAGCAACGTTATGGGGATGCCCAGCCATCCACCCAGTCTCTCTTACGACCCCGTCGCAGGTCTCACTCCATTTCAGCCACCAGTAGCAGCAAAGAGACAGACACGGAGGATAGCTCCTCGCCACCATGCCGTTCCAAGCGGCTCCGCCATCCACACGTGCGACTTACCCAGCCTGCAGAAGCACCCTGCCACCCACCGCAGCAGCACTGTGCCACCGAGGCAACCGCCCCACCTCACCACACTAGCTGCGCAGCAGGGGAGTGTCTGTCTGCGATGGACAAACAGCCTCCAGAGGAAGAGGGCGTATGACACATGCAACATCCCCAGCTCCTGGCATTCGTTCATCCCTCCGCCACTGTGCAGCTCACGCAGCCACTTTACCGGCTTTGCCGCACCTGAACCATGGCCGACTGCTGTAAATGCTGCAAACTGGTGTGGCGTTTGGGAAGACGTCCAGCCGAGTCACCATGCCACCACCAGCATCAAGCAGCCATCCCGCCTTCTTGCCCACAATGGCTGAAAATTATACCTTCTATTTTCTTTCCTATAATGCATTTCTGTATCTTAATTGCCAAATGAAGTTTTTTTATATTGTTTGATGTGTTATATAATTGTATCCTTAAGTGTCTTGTATGATTGTATTGTCATTTCAGAATTTTCTATGTTGTCTGTTTTTGTAACACTTGATTTGCTTTTCTAGAAATTTGGCACCAGGCAGCTCAGACCTCAGAGCGATCTGCCACCATGATATTCAATCAGGCTACCAGGCGCTTAAGGGAAGAGCATGTCGCTGTGCCGCTCCTCGGGCACTTCAACTTTTTTTCATAACCGTTTAGTGTCAATAGTATTCAACCTCGTGGAACTTTTCAATTTTGCTGTGCCTGGGAGCGGTCTCTTGTCCCCTCTGCTGGCTCACTACGCCCAAAGACATCATTTATACCAGTCATTTTCTTTTGCGCTCTGCCTCTTTTCTTCCGTTTTGGATGGCCACAGCCCTTATGTATGAGCGACCATTTCAGTAGCTTTGTATAGGATAAGAACATGTGGGTAAAGATGGTATACTGTTCTGTGTGTTTTATTTCACAGATCAGGTCGCTTCACGACCTGTTAAGTGTGCTCATACCCCCACTATTCTTCCTGACAATTACCATTGTGCTGTCAATATGGACGAAATCAGACGTAAGTAGGTACCTTGCATTACTGGCATAATGGAGAGGGCTTACACCCTCATTGGTACGACCGGTGAAATCCCTGCAACAGTCGTCGTCGTCGTCATCATCATCAACAGGCATCTTCAGGAGAGGACCACATGGGTGAAGGGCCCACTGCCCAAGCTTCCATGCTCTAAAGCCAACTGTGGCCAAATAATTCATCTCCATAACAATACCCCACCTACCCTCTTTCCTCTTGGAGTAACTCCTGTCAAAATATTATTACGGATGACAGTTTAGCAATGGATGACCGACATGTTAAGGTTTTAGTTTTGTTAGATTTCAGCAAAGCATTTAACACAGTTAGCCACAGAATTCTTTTGAATAAGCTTAGGTAATTTTCGTTTTTCTAATAGTACAATATAGTAGCTACAATCCTACCTTTCCAACCACCAGCAGTGTGTTTTGATTTACAGTAATTGGTCCTCTTAGTGATACGTGAATGCTTGGGTGCCACAGGGCTCAGTACTAAGACCTCTGTTATTCTCTCTTAATGAATGATTTGCCATCAGTGATAACCAATTCCAAGTGCCACCTTTATGCTTGCAATCAATGACAAACACTGATCTTCAATCTATACACATATGGTCAACCCAAAATCATTTGAAAGTGACAACTAAATCACAATGTATTGTATTCTGGAGGCAAAATGTATTAAGTAAACTGAATTATTCTTTGATTCCGGAAGTATCCTTGGGTGGTATACCTATACATTTTAGTAAACAGGTAAAAGATTTTGGGCATTATCATAAATAACGACTTGTCTTGGTCCGGACACATTACCAGTATATGCAAGAAGTCTTTTTCTGTACTACACAGTATTCACAGGCACAGAAATTTTCTCCCAACACAAGCGAAGGTGTCCCTTGTTTTTTCCCTTCCCTAGACTATTGTGATGCGGTATACAATAATTTACTGATAACTTAGCATGTAAATTACTGAGAAAACAAAACACATGTTTACTATCTAATCAGTTTAACTGGCTGTGCCTTGACGGGAGACAATTACTGAACCACCAAACGCTGGTTTATAAAATTTTTAATAAATTTGGTTGAAACTACTTCAGTGACAGACTAATGCCACTGTGCGATAACTGCACAATCAACACTTGCTATAGGTCCGATATTCAACTGGGTATTCCCATTCACAAGACACAGTTCTACTCAAACTCATTCATCGTATTCGCATCATGAAACTGGGATAAACTACAACTGGAGGATAGGAACATGGCAACGCTCTCAACATTTAGGAAAAGGGTAGGTAAAATCATAGTCAAAAGTCGCCCACAGTTCCATAAACATAGCTAACTTTATACTTGTGCACATATTATATATTGCATGTTGTTTAACATTTTAACTATTGACTATTTCATTAGTAGTTGACAAAATTTTGTTATTATTATTTTGCATTTTCCAGTTTTCTATAACTTTCAAATTATTTGCTGTTTATAACTTAGGATTAAGTTCATAGGTTAAGCATATTAATTATTCATGTTTAACTTACTCAGTAATTGTAAAGAATAGCTCCTTTTCCAAAAATAACAAAATAAATCCCTAAAAGTGGTATATTTTGACTCTACTGATTACACAGAACACAAATTGGTCATTATTAAGTTTTGGTAGATAATGGTGTTTTGTCGAGTGAGGTAAGCTGCACAACAGTTGAATTGGCCAAGGATAGTGGAATTGTACCCGCAGCCTACCTAGGCGAGTTAATTCATATACTTCCGGTGTGTTTTACTGTTTCTTTAAAACCCTACAATCCTCGTTAGATTAACACCGTAAAATCCTAGGTTAGATTAACACCCTACAATCATAGGTTACATTAAAAGCCAACAATCCCAGGTTAGATTGAAACCCAACAATCCTAGGTTAAATTAAAACCCTTCAGTCCTAGGTTAGACTAAAAATGTAAAATAGTGATTCACTCACCGTAGGGTTAGGTTAAATTAGGTTAGGTGAGGTGAGCACATATTATGAAATTGGGTGGACAAATGTTAAATTGAGGTGTTTTTGTATTGGTAATTATCTAGTTTAGGGGCTTTTCTGAAAAACACAATAAAAATTTAAAATTATGATATATTTCTACTCTACTAATGATGCAGAACACGAATATACTAGGGGCATCGCTTTAAAATAAGTGCAACATATTTTAAAAAATTGAACAAGTTTGTGAGATGACTGTTTCTGACAGTTTGTTTACGTTTATGAACGAAACGTTTTATGCCAACAAAAGTTGTTTTAATGAATTCAGCATAGCTTACCTAGTTGATATTGAAGCGGCCGTAGTGTTAAAATAAGTAGAACATATTAAAAAAAACTTGCGAAATATGTTTGTTTGTGTCTATTAACGTCAGAGGAATTATACCAGCCCCCTACCTAGGTGAGTCAATTTACATTCTTTTGGTGTGTTTTACGGTTCCTTTAAATCCCTGCAATCCTACATTCGTATTTTAGTGTAAAACCCAAACATCCTAGGTTAGTGTAAAACCCAAACATCCTAGGTTAGTATAAAACCCAAACATCCTAGGTTAGTGTAAAACCCTACTATCCTAGGTTAGTTTAAAACCCTAACATCATAGGTTACTGTAAAACCCAACAATCCTAGGTTAGTTTAAAAATGTAAAATAGTGATTTGCCCATCGTGGGGTTAGGTTTTGTTAGGTTAGGTGGGCACATATTACGAAATTAGTCGGACGTTAATGCCCCTAGTATATTCATGCTCTGCATCATTAGTAGAGTAGAAATATATCATAATTTTAAATTTTTATTGTGTTTTTCAGAAAAGCCCCTAAACTAGATAATTACCTTTGTATTTTTTGTGGGCGTATTTTTAGTAATTTTACCCCACAATTTCCCTGATCTTCATAGCCCTCCCCACTATCGTATTTTAGGTTTGTATTGCTAATACGTTAATGCCCCTAGTAAATTCGTGTTCTGTGCAATTAGTAGTGTGGAAATGTACCACCTTCCGTGATTTTTGCTTTTAATTTCAGAAAAGCCGCTACACTGAATAATTACCATAAATTTTAATCAAACAAACGTTTGTATGTAGGACCTATTTTAAATGCCACTTAAGTATTAATAACATAAATTTATGTATGGAACTGTAAGCACATAAATATACAAATATTTTTAGTGACCTGTGGTAATATGTAAAACATACAATGCTTATTACACTATTACTTTTACAATACTGTATGTAAAATCCCTAGAATTAAAAATTGCTGTAATCTCTCAAGTTCTGTTACTTGGACAAATGTGAAAAACCAAGATCGTAATATAATAGAGCTAATTGCCAAAAATTCTATAATATTTCCCATACATTTTCATGACTATAATTTGCTTTAATTAAGTTTATTCATGTAGTGTGCCACTAGTATTTAAAGTGTGATTTAGACGGTATTAAATGTTTATATTGTAATAAAAATATTCAACTTTTATATTTAATTTCGTAACGCCATTCAAAATAACTATTTTGTTTGAATTATCTACTTTTGTGAATTTTCTGTGGGCGTATTGTGTATATATATATATTAATACGTATCATTATCAAACTACTGTCAATTCCCACCACATATTGGGTAAAGTAGAAGCTTAATAAATAACCCAATAAATATAAACATACAGTGATTCTATAACAATACCCATGTATAAAATAAGATAAATTATTTGATCCTATGACACTGCACATACATTATACAAAATAAGAATGAGACTGTATTTACGTAAAAGTGAATAAATAAACAAAACAACAACTTTGGAGACAGTCTAACCTAAAAAAAGTAAATAAAAGTAATTATTTATGCTTTTCATATTAACATAAAATTTACCGGCAAAGTATAACCTTACCTTTTGCTGAAATTGCAGTAGCTTCCAACTTTATTACCAAACTCTCGGGCAAAATATAATCGCCTTCTCCGGCGCGCGGACTTCCACGTTAGTAACTTATTTGAAGGTGACCTTACCTAGCCGGTATCTATTCTAATTTTTTTTTATGAGTTCGAATGGCCTACGCTAACGCCCACGGCCAATATCGACGATTCCAAACGAAACACACAAAATACGATAAATTTACATAAAACCAAATACCCAATAATAGAAGGTCGATTTTACTCTCGAAATCCATCTATACTGCACTAACTCAAAATGACGCAGCTATCTCGACGCCTAGGTCCAAAAACCCGCACTGTCACCGACAGTGGCTACAGAAGAACATACATAGACTAAATATAAGGTACACTGCTTATTCGTCTTCTGCTCATGTACCCAACATTCACCTACCCCAAAGGAACACAAATGTCAAAGTCACAGTGTCTCCAAAAATGAACGTGTTTGTTTATATCTGAATAATTGAGTGACAAGCACTATTATACTACGAAAATAATTTTACAATTTCATATTTAACCAAACTGCATTACAAATTGGTTACAGGATGTATACAAACAATATAACATATTTGTATCCTAAACAGTGTTCTAATATCAAATCCAAATCACTCAATTTTTTCACGCCGTCTTTGCAGAAAAGCAGTTCAAAATTGGGACACTGAGATTGGTTGTGGGAAACCAGTGAGATCGGTCTACATCATCATTAGTCTATGTCCGGTATAGATGAGCAGTAAAATCACAAACAGTGAAGTAGTCACATTATGTGATATATGACAAAAAAAAACTATGTACGATAGAGATCTGTACATCAAGGCTAACATTTGATACCCAAGAACAATGCTAACGTGCAGCTATCTCTGTACTTTCCACAGAAAGCTTTCGAGAATAATCCATTATCATGCCAATAATCCTAATGCCAGAATCGATTCCTTCTATTTGATCAGGACCACTCCTGCATGGTCTGGCGCGGCCACTGTCACACCACGTCATCGGCCCACAGTTGCTGCGCCAGTGCGGCATTAAGAAAACTTACGCCGTGAGTTCTGATGCACATCAGCATCGTTCACTCGTGAATGGGTCACAGCCCAGTACCAAGTGAGCCAGTTTAGTGTCTGTGGCACCTGTAGAGTAATCATGTAAATTAGGATAGGAATCACATGAAGAGACATGTAGAAAATAGCACTATAGTTTATAGCCCATGGGAAAGTGTTAGTGTAACTCTCCGTTATGGCATTGCAACATTATAGCAGGGTAAACTCATGCCATGTGCATATTTAATAAGGTGTAGGATATCAGGGTAATGTCATATTAAATGCTTGGTGTGATTTTTAGGGCCTTATTCTTAATAGTTTTTAGTACGGACTAAGGAAACATCTTCCTCAGAACAAAATGTTTCGTATTCAGAGAGCCATATTATTGCTAGTCTGACAATCATCTTGCTTTATTACAGTCTAACTTTTAGTCTGGACTTAGGGAATGATAAACGATTCATTAAAGTAAAAAAGAAACATGAACTTAAAATAAGACAGTTTCGCTGATATTACATGCGTGTGAAAGATAGATAAATTTTACAATTCAAAAAACATACGTTTAAGGTGGATTATGTTAATCTGTAAGCAAAAATATGCTAATCTAATGTATGCAATGTTCCGTAAATAATATTTCAAAGGAAATATATACATAATACAACAGTGTTAAGCTACAGCAAAGCTTTTCTATTTGTGTGTCCATCAAATGCCTTCTCTAAATACAGATTCTTACCAGATGTGATATTAATACTTTCTATTGAGAATTTTAATACTAATCCTAATTTGACAATACATATGGTAAGGTATTTTCTTAGAGTAAATATATCGGCAGCTCAGTGGTAACATTGTGGGTGGATGTGCACAAGGGTACAAGTTTGAATCTTGTCAGGGTAAGGAGAGTTTAGCAATTTTTTGATGCATTTTTGTAATGTATATAGCATTAAAATTCAACTTTATCTTCCTTATAAAGACATTATTGGCATAAGAAAATGAAGCCAGCTCATACTACCAGTACATAGGGGTGTGTTATGAAAAATTGACAAATCAATATGGAATAAAATATTATTAGAATATTATTTTTTTGTCCTTCATCGCAGTATTACAAAATATTATGGAAAGCCAGATGTGTAACAAAATTTCAAAGAATTTTTTTATGAACATTTTTTATTAGATATAATTAATTTTGTTAACATGTTATAATAAATTGAATTACTAAATGAGATTCGAACCTGTAGTTCACATTTGCAAAGTTAGAATCTTAACCACTGTTCTACACAGTCATACAAAGGTTTGAAATTAGCAAATTAAATTTGACATAACATTCATTCAAAAATGAAATATTGAATAAGATTCCAGTAGTGGAAAATTAGGTCATATCTGTTAAAATTCATTGAAGCTACTTTCAATATGTGTCTTGTCTCAAAGGTGATATTCATTTCGTAGTAAACATTATTTTTGAGACGATAATCTGCAATGCACATGCACGGTAAACATGGCAACAGTGTAGTTCGATAATACTTCGAATAAAGTTAGTCCCACTCTAGTCGGGGTTTATGAATACTGTATAGTTAGTCCACCTTTAGTCCGGACTAACTTCAAACCAACTCCGATGAAGATGATCTCTAGATCATCCTTGGACGAAGATCTGACTATAATTAAGACCCTTAGAGTGGAAGTGTGTATCTGGTTAAGCCAAACAGTTACATGGCGAATATTCGTTCTTCATTTCTACTTGACCGTTCCGGTCGCAGAGTGTCCATAGAACTTGACATACCTAAAATTCACACCTGATTTTCAAGGCATCACTCCAGGAGTCTGATTTCACAGGTTGTAGGTGCTGCACATGCAATGCATCGTGGGGGACTCTACCATACTTTGTTCTCATCACTTCAAGTCAATAGCCTAATGTAGTTCACTGGGACCTTTGTGTTTTCTTCTAACTATCCCCCATGTTCTCAGCACCCCTCCGTCAGCTTGTTTCTGACCCCGGAGGATTTATTTCGTTTTAAGTTTTATTCACAATATTTTCTTGGCCTTTCTACCATTATGGCTGCTGGCAGGCCTTGTGAGCCATATCCACTTAATTTTGCTTCGGTATCTGTGGCTTTGTATACTTAACTCCACAATACATTTTTTCTTCAGTTAACTGCAAGTGTGCATTATCATTTAATGTATCATACTTCGGGCCCTGGCACTATCCAATGAATTCCTCACTTCCTCTAGGAGGCGTAATTCATTTACAGTGTAAATGGTAATATCAAGGCGTGATGGGGAGCCTGAATACCCCAGTTATATTTACATTCTTCTGTATGTTCTGGTGCAATATGTGTCAGGGGATACAGCTACATGGTCGTTCGGCCCACAATCATGAGAACAGTGATCTCGTACTCATGCAGTGAGTTTCAAAGTCAGCATATTTGTGTTATGTTTTGACTTCTATTAACATGAATACCGAATGCCATCGGTATTATCTGTCCCCTACCTCTCATGCCATGTTAAATAGCTTGCCCAAATATGTGTAGCTAAAATCAACATAAGATTCACATGTGTGCATTATCCAGAGAAGAAAGCACAGTTTGGATCTAAAAAGCGCTAATTTTGCCGCTTGACCAGAAAAAACTTGGTCCATGTCGCCATTTTGTACATAGGTCAGACCCACGCAGTAAAATAGACTCTGACATCACAACCAACCTGTTGCTACCCGTGTGCGTGTACACGATCTCAGGCGACCATGCCGTGGTAAACAACTTGACTGGTCGATATGCTCTATGTGCATTAGGAGCCAATGAATGGTATAGGCCTCTGCATTCTGGGAAGATGGTCCATGACAACTGTAGACTCTGCTACTGGGCAGCATCATGGCTACCGCATGTACCATGTGCAACCATGTCTACTGCATTGTGTACACTTCACAGAACTTTTTGAAAAATGGCAAACAATCCATATGTACATTTCATGAGTCAAATGTGTGATCAGTGCGAAAAACCCCGAATGCTCGAACCCTTCGACAAGTACAACACACGCACAGGGATATGCAGGTGCCCACCAACCGACTACAACACATATTTCCTGCCCCTGCTCGCTTCCATAGTGGTTGGTTATCACCGTGTGCGATCCACATGCGTGGGTGTTGGCACAGACTCCATGTGTTGTGCGACAATTCAGCAAGTGATACACACCAGCTGCCTGTACAATACAAAATGGATTACTGTCCGACAACATCAATTTCAGTGTGTGTAATGCACATAACCATTGGCAACGTACCAGTCCGAGCCACCAAAGCACAAACTACAACCAGCAAATCGTGAGTACCCGACATAAACCACCAAACAGGATCCAGTGTGTCAAGCAGTGTATTGTGTCAATCCAGACAGGATGTGTAAAAACTGTAAATGGTGTATGGCTAGCTTTCGCTCTTCATGCGTATCTGCGGAAGAGTGGCAGGCTGTCCAGGAGGGAAAATTCAGGTATTTCAAATGTCAAAAAATCACATGGCTTAATGCATACCCCTACCAGAACCCACATGAATGCAAGGGGAATATGAACTATTCTCGCAACATGTCCCAAGACTGCCTAGCCATCCTGTACAAAGAACTGAAACTGTACCACGCATTCCCTCATGGCGGGAAACAATAGGAGCAGGCACAACATAGTTAGTAATTCCGGGGCCATCAACCCCCGAGTATAGGCCATTCCGAACAGTGCAGAGTGTGGCACGGGATGTGAAGAAGCGCAGGATGACCAACCTCACTGGAAACAGTAGGTATGGGTGGAGAGATGCATGGAGTAATCAACTGGACACACATTCATCAGGGACTGCTGAACCCCCAACCCCGAAATCAACCGATCAGTCCCGGCCAAGCGAAACAGCTACCACAGGGAAAAGTGGCACAAGTGACAATCCCCAATGACGAAACATATACAACAAGGGTCCAACAAGCGTGCCCTGTTGTCGCGTCTGCAAAGTCTAATAGTTCACTGGCACCAGGTGTGCAGGAATTGTGTAGACAACCTGATGGGAAATGACAAAGCAGAATAGGGCAAACTGGGACAGCCCTCTCCACCATTGTCGCGACAGGAACTCTTGAGGCTACAAGCATAAAACAGTTCTGTCATTATCTAGGCCAGGTTAGCACCACCGGTGATCAGCTCATCAGAATACCTAAATGCATAGGCGAGTGGAATACAGTCGCCCTGATCGACACAGCCACATCACACAACTTCGTGCGGGCCAAACTACTGGATCAACAGCTGATCACCAGAGGTAAACAAGCCATACAAATGGCCATTTTAAACGGGACCAGTGAATGTTTTTGGAGAAGTCCAAGTAGAAATTCAGATTCGCGACTGTTCCATGAACATCGCTGCTCTTGTCTACTACGAGAAACAGGAAGACCCATTTTTAGGGGTACCCTGGTTTCAACATCATAATAACATCATCTAAATTACTATGGATAGCATCCACTTCAGTCTGGCCGAAAGGCGAGCGGTGTTCAACATAGGACAATGCCACGAGAACAACAAACAATCCATTCAACTTGACATGTTCGACATCGCAGTGCCTGCAGATCATAGAGATGCAACCCAACGAGTGCTAACTGAACAACGAACGCATTTGCCTTGGCAGATACCCTTAAGAGTACGAGCATGGCAGGACACTCAATACTGCTAACGTAATTGGCACATGTCTGGTACACCTCTCGCAATTATGACACATTTCATTTGAGAAAAATCAATCAACAAATCGAGGAAATCTTTCAAGATGTGGTAAAAGAACCCTCCGAAAGTAACTGCAATTTAGCTATCACTATACCCCAAGAAATATGGGAGCTGGAGGTTATGCGTAGACGACCACCCACTCAATCAAGTGACTGAAAGTGCACTACCGCCCATAATCAGTGTCAATTCCACATTGAACAAACTAGGGGGTGCCACGGTTCTGTCCTCCTTAGATCTGAGAAGCAGCTACTGGCAAGTGCCAGTATGCCCCGAGGACCATCATAAGACTGCATTCATGGCCCCCAGCAGGCACAGGTTCCATTTTTGTGGCTGAAATGTGCTCCCTCCACCTTCCAGAGTATGATGGTTTGCATCTTGGATGACTGGGTAGGGTAGTGTACCATCGAATACCTGCATTACGTGATCTGGCTGAAAACATGGGAAGAACATGTACAACTATCCCCCGCTATAGAGGATCTGGCTATGAACGGGCTTTCTTGTGCAAATGGGAAATGTCGTATTGGCAAAATATGTCTTCAGTACCTAGGCGATATGGTCGACACCAAAGAGATCTAGTCCAACCACGAATAGCTACAGCTAATTCCAGACTACCTTACACACAACACGTGCAAGCTCGTGCGAAAAAATTTTGGGCTCGTAAATTGGTTAAGACACTACATATAGAATTTTGCCACAATAACAGTCCCACTAACTGCTATGTTATCCACACAACAGAGCTTCCAATGGGACGACAATGCCCAGGACACATTCGAAGAGATAAAATACTGCTTCCAGCAATGTGAAAAACTATCTCGTTAAAACCCCCAGAGGTATTTATACCTACAGACAGATGCCAGTCAAGAGGGATTTGCATCATCCTATTTCAGTATGGTGATGAAGGGGAGCACAGGGTCAGACTACAGCAGTGCGAAGTTCACCCTGTACGAATGTAACAATTATGTGAATGAGAGGGAATGTCTTGCTAACATATGGCCGTTAAAACATTACAACCAACACCTAGAGTATCAACGATTCACAATGAGGACAGACAATATTGCCTCCTGCGCAACCTGTATTTCTGAAATAGCATGAGATGAAAACGAATGGGAAATCTAGTTCCCGCCTGACAGTCTGCCTACTGCTATGTTGCAACATGTTTTCATGGACATGGCAACCTCCCCTCCCCAATTCACAAGATCTAACATGTTATGCAGTGTATGAACGAGTGCTCGTAGCGCAACAGCTGTCTGCTGACATCGCCAACCACCATCTGCATTATGCTGGGGAACAGCTGATAAACTGGCATGCTTTCGATAAACACCTGGAGACCTGTCCCATTGGGAAGGAGGGGAACTGGCGAACATATGTCCTGGATGAAGCATGTATGTATATCCTGATGCATTCTTATGCCAGCCATCTAGCCAGCCACCCAGGAACAGAACAAACCAAGCACAACGTACTAACAATTTATTTCTGGTTAGGGCTCACCTGAAAAGTGCAGGAGTTTTTACATGCCTGCGAAGTGTGCAATCGCCTGAAAGCATGCTGTGCAGATGGTGTTACAAAACAATCACCCAGAGTATGAGAGAAACCCTTCCTAATAATCGCATTAGATCTGATGGGGTCATAACATTCACACCTAATGGTAAGCAATTTTTGTTAGTGGTGATGGTCTTATGCACTTGGTGGTGTGAGGCCTAACCTCCCCCAAGCTCACACCTCAAAAATATAGCAGGGGCGATGCAAAACGACTTCTTCGTCCACTGGGGCTACCAGAAAGTGATCCTCTCCGACAATAGGCCACAGTTCGCGGGAAAATGGTGGTGAGAACTCTGTACCCAATAATGTGCAATACACCACATAACAGCTGTGTACCACCCCAGTGCGAACCCCATAGAACTAAGGAACTAGGAGTTCAAGGAGCAATTCCAGCTATGCGTGGAGGATGATAACACTTCCTGGGCCTCACATTTCCTGGAGATATTGTTCTGCCTCAGGAACCGACAAAACGAGGCCACGGGCCACTCGCTCGCAGAACTGTTATATGGACATACACTTGCACAGCCTGGCGAATATGAATGTCTGCAACAGGCATTGAACTTAGGACCCTTAGATATGGAAACTCGAGAAGAGCACTTCAAGCAGAGGCTCTAACGAGCTCTGGAAAGACAGGAATATTACATACATTAGTGACTGCCAGAAACTACATGTCCACCAAAAAGACTGCGAAGTAGACAGTCCATTTATGTGCGAGAACATCATCAGACTACCACCCGCACCACTGTGTGCACAGGTTTGCCCCCTATTGGAGTGGGCCCCACATAGTGATATGAAGAGTGGGAGGGACTGACAACATCGTTCAGGTGGGTGCTCACTGACAAACAAAATTCCACAGCGACGACCTACTCAGGAGATGCCGACACCTGGCGCCTTGGCACCCCAAGGTACCACAACTCCGAAAAAGCAGACCGAGACAGTCCCGAAAGACACATGGTGCTAGCCACCTGCATCAGATGCAACTGGACTACTAGATCAACCAACACCATTACCCCCAAGGGTGTCATAGATTGCAGACACAATGGTGGCACCACATGCCGCAGGGATTCCTGTTCGCACGCCCGATATCAGGGTTGATGCCAGTCCACCAAATGCTGCTGCGCCAAGTGCCGCGATGTCGGCGACCCGCCGGGTCACACCCACACCACCAGGTGCCACGTTCCTGACTGCCAGGTCATGCAACTCATAGATGGTCAGTTCCAGTTCCCGGTCGAGCATCTCCTCGATAAGACGCCCACCCCGCCCTCGATGGTATCTATGCCAAAAGTGCAGATATCGCAGCAACAGCAGTAGTAGTGGCAGCGGTACAACGGAGGCAAGGTTGCTAACTTACCAACCGGATGCAGGGCCAGCTGACCAGACTTGCAGATCCAGTAAGATTTCTCCTCCCAAGGGTAAGTCAAACCAGCACCAGTTGGCATGCAACCCTGCAGCAGGGCAATTCGGCTCTGTATAGCTCCTCTCACCGAGACGGCTGCGCCCTTGGTTGAGGCATCGCTCAATCACGTGCTGCACCATACATAGTAATGTGCAAAATAGAATTATTCTCGAAATCGAATTTAATTCGAATAGTCTCGTTTGAAATGGAACGAATCATTCGGATTCCGAATATTAGTTTTTTTTTTTTCCCCATTCGCTCTTTCTTATAAACGAATGAACTTTCTTGCTGCTGCATTTTAATAGTTGAAAAGCACATTTTAAAGAGATTTAATGAAAGATGTTGTTTTGCAGAAGTGATGGCACTTGTGTTTATAAATAAGTCGTGATTTTTGTAAGTAAATGGTACCATTTAAAATTCTTGAAAAGTATTTATATAGTGTGACAGTTTTATCTGTTTTTATGACTGTGTAATATTTGTTTCTGATAAAAAAAATATAAACCATATGAATCGCAGAAACCGTTCTGTTGCGTGGAACTATTTTGTAAAGAACTTGGATTCAACTTGTGTGGTTTGTCAAATATGTAAAAAGACCTTGAAATTATTTAGGAATACTTCCAATTGACGAACTCATTTACACACATTACATCCTTCTGTTTAAATAACAGATACATTACTATATGAAGTAGAAGATGATTGTGAAACGAATTCATGTTTAGGCAACAACATTACAACTGCCAGTGCATCTTCTTCGTCACACTCAGGTAGACCAAACTTCCCACAGCAAACTACAGTCCAGGCGACTGATTTATCTAATGTAGCTGTAACAAATACTGAAAGGCAACAGGCAAAACAGCCCAAGCATTTCAGCCTTTACGGTTCCACATCTAAAGATATCACAGAAGCATACAGGTCTGAAATAGATAAGGTACCAGTGAAAATGATAGCAAAATATGTACAGTCCTTGCCTTTTGTTGAAAATCAGGGGTTTCCAGAATATTATAAGAAAATGGAATCAAAATATACACCTCCAAGCAGGAAGATGTCAACGAAACTCTTACCTTGCATGTACAACAATGTGCGTAGTACAGTAGCTGATACTTTGCATGCTGCATCTTATGTTGCTATAACAACATACATGTTGACAGGAGAAAATGCTTAATCGTACCTGACAGCTACAGCCCACTGAATTTCAGAGAGCACATTGCACTCGTTTGCTCTTTCAAAATTACCAATTAGAGATAGTCATACGAGTGAGAACATCACAGCCTGTATTAGTGACATTCTTTCTGAGTAGATTGTGTTATAAAAAACTGTTGCCATTGTCACCGATAATGGAGCTAATGTAAAAAAGGCTTATGAACTATTGAAAAAACCCCAGCTGTCATGTGTTGCACACACACTCAAATTAATCGTCACTGATGCAATAAATAAAAATTTGCAACTGTCCTGCATAGCAAAAATGAAGGGCACTTGTGACTCATTTCAAGATTAGCTCCACTGCAGCCGATAAACTACATAGAATCCAAAGTAAAATAGGCCTTTCACAACTAAAGTTAAAACAAGATGTATGTACGAGGTGGAACTCGACATTGCTGATGTTCGAGAGCATATTAGCATTAAGAGATCCCTTTTCTGCAACAATTGCATCCTTGCCACATGCCCAAGCGACACAGGATGCTTTTGAATGGGAAATATTTAGTGAAAGCATTCCTCTGCTGAAACAATTGAAGTTATGGCAGCTGAGCTTTCTGGAGATTAATACCCAACTCTATCAATGGCAATACTACTTGTAAGATGAGTTTAAGTGTTAATTAAGAAGAGAAATACTCAAAATGAAATAGCAATAAAACTTCAAAATTCACTGCTTTCAGGTTTTTTTAGTCGCCTCAGTAACAAGATATCCTCGTCAGCTACCCTGCTTGATCCATGGTTTAAGAAAGCTGCTTTTGGCTTAGATGGAAATGCAAAACATGCACACGAGTCTATTATTGATGAGCTTGCAGAATTGTGCAGACAATACCAAGGCACAGAATAAATAATTTCATCTGGTGGTGGAATGAAAACCAATGAGGTTGAGCAAGATTCCATGTGGAGATATTTTGAAAGGGAAAGTTGCGGGTATGAAATCAACCCCAACTTCGGTCAGCAATAGCATAGTAATTATGCAACGATTCCTCAAAATGTCCTACCTTGACATGAGGGGAACAGTATTCAATTTTGGTCTGCACAACAAAATGTGTACCCAGAACTTCATAATTTAGTTATTAAATATGTATACATACCAACCACGTCCGTACCAGCTGAAATAGTGTTCTCTAAAGCAGAGCAGATAATGTGGGCCCGAAGAAACAGACTAACGCCTCAATTTGTGGATAAACTAATTTTTTTTTACATGAATTCCTGAGATGTTTATCAACTTAGGCTGATTACAGTAACTTAATATACTGTGTTATATTTATTGTTCTTCATAAATATCACCTAAATTTGAGATATACTACTTGTGAATATGAGTGTTATGAAAACTTTTCACTAGTGTTTCAGCTAATTCATACAGAGATATTTTATATTTTATCATGTACAATTATTTAAAAAAATTCTAGTTTAGTTGTTACAATGAGAGAATTATTTGCTTTTTCACGAAAAATGTTACATTCCAATCGATAGCAAAAGTGATAAGTAACTATTGTTGGAAAAATTTACGAATAATTGCGTTTGGTAAGTGTGTGTCTATATATATGTAAAGTATATCTGTGTATATACATTATACTATGTTGGAAACTATTAATACACATTCTGCCAACAATGGGTTTTTGCATAAATAGTAAATTAGGTGGCATGTTCATGAGGTTACCAGGGCTGGTTTGATGTTGTGTTTTGCCCCGCCCCATACCTTAAGTCAGTTTAGCTAATGATAGGGTCGTTCGGTCGATGGCCCAAGGACCCTGGTGCAACCTCTGTCAGTTAGTTGCTTGGTTGTCGCATACTTACAGTTACACTCCTTACTTATAATGGCGAGACTGTCGGCCATCTCGTACGCCTGAACTATATGAATAGAAACACTGGTAATGTTAATAAGGTTGCCCTACAATGACTTGACACTATTTCACTTATTGAGTTGTTTATTCATTGCCCTTGTTACAAATAATAATGCATGAATGATATACCAAAAATGGCCTCAGCACATACGCAAAGAAAACAAGTGGTTTTATGTTGAAAACGCGATTGCGTTAAAAACTCTCCGACGAGAGTGAGGTGGCTCTCCCCTCAATACATTAAAATAGAATACAGGAGTTCCGGTAATTAAAATTATAATATTGCAGTTAATATCATTACTTCTTACATGTTGGTACTGAGGGCCTCGTGGAGCGAGAGACTTACACTGCTGATCTGGTTTGGTGGCTGAGATGAATTGGGGCGAGAATGGAGACGGTTTCTGCCACAAGTGTTGCGAAGCCGTAGCCAAGCGGTGAAAAGATGAAACACAACCTGACATAACATACATAACATCCTGGAACAGGATTAGGTATTGACAAATTATATGCAATAAATTGAATCATAATTACTGTTAAATAATTACACTTTAAAAGTTATTACATTTCTCATAAGTGTGTGAAATTCACTGCTGAGGACGCGCTTGCATTACACTTGCTACAGCATTGCCAAGTATACAATGAAAAACATCCCTGGATGTGGCTGTGTATGTGACGATGGTTGTTATGTTTGTTGTTATTCGGAACACTGATTAATTACACTTTGTAGCACTTTTCCCTCTCCCTCTCTCTCTCTCTCTTTCTCACTCTCTCTCTCTCTCTCTCTCTGGCCCACAAGCTAGTTGGTGTGGTGTAGTTGGTGCGGTTGAAACGACTGCTGTAGTCAGAGTGGGAACAAAGTAGCTCGTGAACGCGTGGCTCACGTCATAGGTATCTAATATTACAAAAATTTACATTATATTCTTTTTGTTGTGAATCTGGTCTCTTTGCATTGCAATATATATATATTCTCGAGTACTTTGTTGAATTAAAAATAATTTGTATTTAATAAATAAGTTACAAAACTGAAAATAATAGCTGTAATTAATTCTGAGAGAAGCCGATGCATTGCTGTAGGTGTATCTGCAATGTCAACATTAATTTAGTCAAGAAAGTAACTTGCACTTTTTGGAAGTGAATAAACAGACAATGGACATTCACTTTACTGAAACGAATGATACTTAATTTAACGAAGTGAATGTTGGGTGAAATTTGGCTTCACTTAAGTTTATCAATATTTGCAGTACGAAAACAAACTTCTAATAATCAATCAAAAAACTTTATTAATTAGCATTTCTTTTTGTAACGTGTGTTCAAATCCCACATGGTATATTTACACAATTTATTGTAACAACCTGGATACCTGATATATTATCATGCTTCTTTTTTAGCCAAATGTAATCAAGTAATAGCACAACATTATTTTTGCAATAAACTGTGACTATAAAAAAAAGGCAAAATATAGGTTTATTTAAATTTGAATTTTTAAATCGCTTAAATTTGCATGTTATTTCTTAACAATGTGGACAATATATTTAAATATGTGCTATCAGTGCTATATGTTATCGAGAAGGAAAAATTCAAAATGAAAGATTAATTCGAATTCAGCAGATAAAAATTGAGAATTCAATTATTTCACATTAATCTAATTCTCGAAATGTTTTAATTGTATTTTGCCCATCACTAACTATACAGCCTTGAGCCGCCACCACTCGCCTTTACAGTGGCCTCCCCAAGGAGAGGTCGTTGACATGGACCACTCCTGTCTGGTCTGGTGCGGCCACTGTCACTAATAACATCCGCCCATTGCCGGAGTACCAGTGCACCATAAACACACATGCCATGCAATCCGATGCAAATCAGCATCGTTCGCTCGTGAATGGGTAGCAGCCCAGCACCGAGTGAGCCAGTTTAGTGTCTGTGTAGCTTGTAGAATAATTATGTAGATTTGAATAGGCATCAAGTGAAGACACTTGTAGAAAATTGCAGTATAGCTTATAGCACACAGGCATGTGTTAGTGTAATTCGCCCTTATGGTATTGCAACATAATAGTTGAGTAAATGTATGACATTTACATATTTAATTAGTTGTATGATATCAGGCATAAAGCACTTCAAATTTGCTTTATGAGATTTATAAAGTGTGTGTAGCTGGTTAAGCCAAAAAGTTATGTGGCGAATATTCAGTCTTTAATTAGATTTTACCATTCCGGTTGAAGAGTGCTCCAGAACTTGACAAACATTAAGTTCCCATGTGATTTTCGAGGCGCCGCATAATTAGGTTTTGTTTGCAAATAAGATGGTTATTAAGAACTCTGGCCTCCTCGCAGAATCAGGGATGTTCATCCCGATTGTTTCAGTGTTTTGTTATATGTTTGTTTACATGTTTATGGAATGAGATCAATAAATTAAAGTACCTCGCTGAGTGGCACGAGCTTTCGGCAAGGTTGCCACTCGCCTGTACCAGCTCCAGGAGTCTGATTTCACGGGTTGTAGGTGCTGCACATGCGTCGCATTGTAGGGGACTTCCTTACTTTGTTCTCGTCGCTTCAAGTCAATAGCCTAACATAGTTTATCGAAACCTTTGTGTTTTCTCCGATGTATCCCCCGTGTTTGCAGCATATCTCTATCAGCTCGTTTCTTATCCCGGAGGTTTTATTTCACTTTAAGTTTTATTCGTGCTAATAACTTGGCATTGTTCCATTACGGCTGCTGGCAGACCTTGTCAGCCAGATCCGCTTAATTTTGCATCTGAAGATATGTCTTTGTATACTTAACTCGACAGTACAACTTTTCTTCTGTTAACCACAAATGTGCATTATCATTTATCGCATTGTACTTCGGGCCCTGGCCCTATCCAGAAAATGCCTCACTACCTCTAGCAGGCGTACTTCACTTACAGTGTAAATTGTAATAGTAAGGCGTGCTGGGGAGCCTGAATACCGCAGTTATATTTACATTTTTATGTATCTTTTGGTGCCACGAGTGTCATGGGATACAGCCACGTGGTCGTTCTGCCCACGATTCTGATAACAGTGACCTCGTACTCACCTGGTCAGTTGGCGCCCATTCCATTCAAAATCAGCATTTTTGTGTTATGTTTTGACTTTCATTAATATAAATACCGAATGCCGTCTGTATTATCTGTCCCTTACCGCTCAGGCCATGTTAATTTTATCGAGTCTTTTATTTATGTTTCCTTTAAGGATTGCTAAGAGAATTATGTAAAGTAATTATTCAAAAGCCATTCTGTATTTTGCACGTTTATGTAAAACTTTCAGAGATAAAATTCAGAGATAATGCAAACTATTATTAAGCAAGCCAATTTAATAACCTACTCAAAATTCGTTGCTGTCTCATAAACTGCAACTAAGTTAAAATAAAATACAATTTGAATATTACAATGTAGTATATACAAAGTCTGAAACATTACTGTGCAACTCACCAGTGAATGTTTTACAAACAAAATACAGTAAAATACAGTGAACACGACAATTACAGAAATAAATGCAGGTTCTCCAAAACACTACAAGTGGTGGAGGGAACGAATGGCGATGGCAACACGGAAGTCAGCTATTTTCTTTTAACATACATAATTGGAAATACTTGAAATATATAAAAAGAAAGCTCGATAAATATTTTCTCATAGAATAGTACTTCAAATTGCACAACATTTTTAGAAGGTATTTCATTTTTCCAATAAATATAAATCTCCGGCATTTATGGCAGTGCACAAAGCGCTATCCCTGTACATTCCAAACGAACTATTTCCAAAGAACTTGGGAACCGTATCGACTATCTAACTTTCACCCTCCTTTTCAAGTCGCAAAATTTCTATAGACTAAAGTTGAGGTAAACCGATCTCGCTAGCTGCGCACAACCAATCTCCGTGTCCCAACATTCAGTACATTTATACCGACACTTGAAACCAGTTAATGCCGGTTAAATTGCAAAGGACTTCAGATAACTGGAATAAGAATTCGCCACAAAGTTGGGCGCCAATTTAACCCCTCTTAAATTGTGTAGGAAAAATGTTGAGCAATGAGGATTTTCAGCAGGAAATTGCCCCACGTAAGAATGCCAATGTAACGCCAGTTGGCTGGGTTGTGCTGGTTTAGTGGAAGTTTTGAGGGGCGATGAAAAACATTGTTAGGTGGGTCTGGAGTTGGATACCCGACTAGGCACCAGGCACCGTCGTTGTGCGGTGTCGATTGCTGCTGCTGATGATGATCTCAGGGTATGGTGGGCCGTTCGCCCGGATGTGCACAGTCCCTCGGTGAAATAATGGATGAGCCCTGCTGCACTGGTAAACCAGGCATTCCCTACGCTTGATACTTACGTCAGAATGAAGTGGGTCTATTACGGCTGACTTTCAGGCCTTTTACTGATAAAAATATGTATTGAGCATGCTAGTTAATAAGGTAAATTATATGAAATAATTGTGAAAGCGGGTTGTAGGAGACCCGTACCCTGAATCGCCCGAAGGCAGTGCTTGAAATGAAAAACAAAATGTTTGAAAACTTGCCTGTAATTACTCTTACACAAAACTTAACATCACTCTAGGTGAAAATTTTACACTGGTTCTGGCCTGTTGCCCACCAGATAGGCGAACAAAAGTACACAGGTGTGCAAAACAATGAATGACCAGTGTGTTAAGCTTCTCCAGGCTATGCCATTCCTGAGGAAGAAGGGCGGCATCTCTGGGTGCCGGAAAAAACAGGTATATTGTCCGGGACTTGGGTGTCAGGAATGTCCGGCTCTGTTACCCCAGTTTCTTGTTTCCCGAATTGCTACTTGCATGATTGTTTGTTTGTTTGAGGTGGGGATTGTTAATGCATGCACTGTGCCAATGGTCTTCCTGACCATCACACTAACAGTACAGAATTGACAGTGGTTGACCAAATCCCACTTCACAATTTTGTTTCGCACACTGTCTGCTGCACTGTTGTTGTTCATGTTATCACTTGCAGCAATAATTTTTGCTGCACTGTTTCCTGCACTTGAATTTTTATTCAATTTTTGACCGAAATAAGGCATTTTATCACAGTTTTGCACTATATACTGTATCTTTGCACTCTCCTGATGTTGCTCGTGTCTCCATCGTACGCACTCGTTTACCGTTGGCGGCGCTGCTGGCACTTGTTTTGCTCTAAGATTATAGCAGCATGCATGAGTTCATCGAGGCTGCTATTAAGCAGTGGTACCAATGCGGCTTCGTACTCTTGGTGCAGTGTTTCTGTCACGACTTATAACTAGCACTTCGCGCTCGGGCTGGTGTGGGTGGAAACATCTGACTAGATGTATTTTCTGGTGAAAAATGTGGTTAGTTTCTCCGTTGGCTGTTGATCTTCTAATGTAAGTTTGCTTTGTGCTTGAAGTGATATGAATGCTCCTCCAAAGCACCACTGGAATTTATGGAGGAACTCCTCCCACTGTAGACCATAGTGACTGATAGATTGCCACCAGGAATGCACTTGTCTGAAGTTGCACTCTATCACAGCTAGGCCACTCCTCCATGCATACCCCATAGCATTTTAGGTGTGCTGTACAGTTACTCAGGAACACAGATGGGTCCTCTGTAGGTGATCCCGCAAAGGTGGGTAGCGACTGGTTGGTAGAGATGCAAGGGCTGGAATGGTTGTAGTGGTTTGGTGTTTCCTTCCGCTACTTTGTGGCCACATGCTCGCAGCTGGTGGAAAAAATTTGGGTGTAATAAATTGTGTCACCAGGTTTAGTTGTGTAAAGTGCGGTGTGTGAGTTAGTTGCACTGGAATCATCTGTTGGGGGAAGGCAGGCATGGTAAAGTAGGTGGCGAGTGGTGGTATGTAAGGGGCAGATGGTAGGAGAGAGAGAGATGCTGAAGTCTAGGCCAGCTGGGGGGGTTTGAAATGAGCGAGTGGTGCTGCTTTGTTTAAATCTGCCACATGTGCATGCTAATAGCTTGTGACAGCTACAGTGCAGTTTCGGCTGCTGCTGTACATTGCTGACGTGTGAATTTGCCATCTTGTACTGTCAGTCTCTCGCCAGGCTGCAAAAATTGCCAGTGTACATGTATTACATAAACTCTGCATTTCAACACGTCATTACTTTCACCCTCTGGGCACACTGGGTGGTGACATTGTGTAAGTTGACAGCCTGGACAAGTTAATAAATCTTTGTACACTGTAGAAGTGTTCAATTGATTGTTATTGCTGTGGCACTCTGAGCACTGAAAGTTTCGGTTTTGTATGGTTTGCTAGTTTGGTAGCAGTTAGGCACATTGAATGGTAATGCTGAAGGCACAAAGTAAACTGCAGAGTAAGAATACCTTGGCCCGTGCACAGTAAATTGAGACATAAAGTTTTGTTGATTGAGTTCGCGGTTGCTCGCAGCATGGTTGCTCATTGGGCTGGTCTTACGAGCACACTTGCAATATGTTGTGTCTAATTTGTACTTGGCCATTACATACTGTGGGAATGAGTGCGAGCATTGCCAACACAGAGGCGTCGGGAATCCTACAGGTGTAAGGCCAGTCATTGTTGACAGTCGCAGCATGGCAGCCGAACGCAGCAGTGGGGGTCAAAGGCACAGACCACCCTTCGTGGCTGACCTCCCTCTGCCCGCTTATAGAGGTGTACTGCCGGGCAGTGGAGGGTGTGCGCGCGCCTGCTTACACATCCTGCTGTGCCGATCGATACTCCCAGTTGGTGTTTGGGTGCTGAAGCAGGAGTAGGTATAAGTGCAGTTGCACCCATCTGCTCAGTTGTGTAGTCCCAGTGCTGGAGGTGGAGGGGTTTTGATGCCTCCCTATCTTGTTATGGCCGACTCATTGAGCATGTCCTGTGCCATTGATGTAATGGCAGGTGCAAAGATTTTTTGGTGCACTTATTATGTCATGTTGTGAGACTTCTCTGGGCATCATTTGGGCATCTGACTGGCATCAGTTTTGTCCCAGGTTTATCACACTGCTCCTGATGTGTTGGTTTTCTCAGGGTACCGCCCCGGAAAGTAACGCCCCTAGTTTAAGCCTATCGCAGAAAAGTGGCACATTTTGCGATTATCAGCTGATTTGCTTGGTGATTGAGAGAGGGCTTAAAAGGAAGTGAAGAACCTATCCCAGAACTGCCCTCGTAGTTTGAACACAAGGAAAAACGAAGAGGACAGTGCATTACTGCCCC
>NQII01000025.1:1302222-1421744 GCA_002778355.1 Clitarchus hookeri | reverse complement strand
GCCACCAGGTTATTAGTCCACCAAACCTAAGTTAAGGTTTGTGCATTGCCATAATTCCCCTAGCGGGATTCCTCGTTGACGGCGAAGAGGGGGCGAAATAGTAGCTTCTCGAGAGAACTCGAAGGCTAAAGAATATTTAAGGACAGAGTGGACTTGTGTGTAAAAGGGACCTTTGTGTGTTAGAACAGTGTTATATTTTCTGTGGGGACTTACCGCGTAAGCACACCAGTGTTAAGTTATATAAACTTGTGTAGGGCGATGCCATTGTGTGGGTCCTGTAGTTCAGGACCACAATGGCATCCCCGACAAGCCATTTTAGGAGGGAAACCCCCTATTAGAGGCACTGTGGACCACAGGCCTGGAGAAACCCCTGTCTGTAAAGGAAAACCGGCGTGGGTTCAGGGAATTCCTGGAAAAGGAAAGGATCCCAAGAGTTGTGTCACTGGCAACAGTGAAGAGGCTCCTTGATACCAATTTTGACTGGGGGCATTATAAAATGACCACACCAGAAAAGAGGCTTCACAGGAAACTTTGGAAGTTTGTGAGCAGTCTCTCCTTGAGCGTGGCAAACTCTTGGATACAAGAAAAGTACAAGGAAAAGGAGGAAGCAGAGGAAGCAGAGGAAGGAAAAGACAGTGAGGAAGAGCCAGAATATCTGGAGCAGACAGGGGGACTAGAAAGTCCCGGAGAGTCATCATCGGAAGATGAGCAAGACCTCCGAACAATAAATGGAAAAGTACAGGGCTTTACCCTGGTCGGGAAGAAGGGCAAGCCCCTGAAAACCGCCAGGCTGGGGTTTCCAGAGGCCTCAATGGAAGAGGTAACCAGATCGGCATTAAAACCGAAAAAACCAGAAGAGTAACCTGGAACCTCTGAGATGGCACCTCTACCTGGAGCGAAGAGGAAATTAAGATTCGCTCTACCGGTGGAGGAGACAGTACAGGGAGAGGATGTGGCAGAGGATGATTACATCCTCAAAAGAGAGAAACGTGTTGAGTAAACACATAACAAGGCTAAATCCCTTGTATCTGAAATGATGGAGTGGATTCTTAACAAGAGCTCCAAAATAAATAACTCATAGGCAAATTGGTTAATTCCAAGGTTGAACCAATTACAGGGACACATAGATAAAGCCTTGATAGAAAATGGAAAACTAATTGGAAGCCTGAGGCAAGCTGGTCACAGAGCTAAAACTGTAATAGAGAGAAAAATTATTGCAATAAAAAGCTATGCCCAGGCTGCAGGAGGCGAAACAATACAGCCCAAACCTGCAAAGAAGGTGTTACTGGTTTATCCCGACATAGATGGGACAAATAGTGCCGAGATAAGAAATCTTATTAAGAAAAGTTTAAACCCTAAGGATGATGGACTGCAGATCCGAAATATGAAAGGGACCAGGAATTGTGGCATCCTCATCGAAGCATGAGACGAAGAGACATTCAAGTCTCTTAACAAACAAGCCAAGGTTTAGGACTATAACTGGAAGCACCCAGGAAAAGGGGACCTAACGTCGTTGTATATGATAAACCTCGAGAAGAGGATAACAGCAATCTGATCGAGACCAAATAAAAACAGAACTTTAGAGTTAAAGGGTGCAGAGGCTATAACTTAGATAGCTTCAAAAAGGCAGTGGCAATAAGTCACAGAACCAGGAATAGGAAGACAGACAGGGTTAATGTGGTCCTGGAATGTGAACCTGGAATTAGAAACGTACTAATCCAAACAGAGAGATTATATGTGGGCTATGACAGCTGTAGAGTTAGAGATTACATCTCGCTCTCCAGGTGCTATAAGTGCCAACAATGGGGGCATATCGCCAGCAGATGTAGGGAGAGAGAGGCCACCTGCTCATGCTGTGGTGACCTAGGCCAAGAGTACAAAAACTGCACAATAGAAGGCAGAAAGAGGTTTTAAAGATATCTGTGTCAACTGTAAAATAAAAAGACAGCAGCATGACCACAGAGTGGATTCGAGAGATTGCCCGGCATATCAGAAGGCCCTGTCTATCGAACTGACCAGAATCAATTATGGCTCGTGAAAACCCACTTAGGTGTGGACAGTTTAATATGCAGCTGTCGACAGTAGTAGCTGCTGAGTTAAACAGGATAGTGCTAGAGCGTGAACTGGATGTGGTGATATTTTAAGAACCGTACATGCCGTTCGACACTGTGGCGGGTCTGTGGGGCACGGTTTTTACCTGTGACAGAAAACTGATGGCTGGAGTACTGGGGACAAATGTGAATATTGATATCGCCATGATGTCAAGCGTATCTGACACACACCATGTGTGTGTGCAGATAACAAAAGGCACAGCTTGATGGTGTCCTCGTACTCCCTTTTGGGAACGATGTCCAGGTGCACCTTGACAGGTGGGAAGTAATTGCAGACACATTACGAGAAAAACCATTAATAATAAGTGCAGACGTCAATGCAAAATCAGAGATGAGGCACTCCCCTGTTACGGACGAGGCTGGTGACCAAGTCAGTCAATTCCTATTGACAAACAATATGGACATCACGAACAGAGAGGGAGAACTTCCCACTTTTGTCTCGCGGGCCCACAACACACAGTCGTACCAGGATGTTATGGTGGTAAACCGAAAAGCCAAAAAGTACATGAGGATGTGGTCTGTGACGGACGAAAGTTCTAGCGACCACAGACTCATTATATTTTTAATAAAGAGCGATGGAAGGAATACCCCACGGCTTGAAGAAAGTGAGGTGAGGTGTATCCACAACATGGCAGATTGGGCTGCCTTCGACCGTGCCCTGCTGAGGAGGCTCAAGGAAAGCATCAAGTTAAAGAATACAAAAATAGAAGCAAGAGTGATTGCTATCACAGAAGTCATCAGGGAGACCTGCGAGGAGCAACTGCGGAAAACCAAACCAGGCCTTCCAAACCTGTCATGGTGGGACAGGGATCTGGTAGAAGAAAGAAAAGACCTCCACAGAACAAGGAGAAGACAACATAGACTCCGGGGTGAAGTGCGTGAGCAATTCTCCCGGACCTATAAGTCTAAGAAGCAGGCCTACTTCAGCAGGGCACGGAAGAAGAAAGCACGGTCGTGGGAGGAGTTTGTCACCCAAGCAGGGAATGAAGACCCCTTCGGACTTGTCAATAAACTTTCGGCAAACAAGATTAAGAGAAACTTCCCACTGCCATGCATAAGCATAAATGGGAAAAGGTTAATAGACCAGTGTGAATCCGTAAAGGTTCTGCTCCACGCACTCCTGCCGGATGACTCCTAGGCGGAAGAGGGGGAGGGGCACACCAGGAAGAGGCAAACAAATGGAAATAGTACCTAATGAACAAGACGCCCTGGAGTTCACAGAAGAGGATCTCACTGCAATCAATTACAATATGAAAAATGACAAAGCTCCATGGGTGGATGGCATAACATCGGAGATCCTAAAGAGGTGCTACTCGAAAATCAAGATGGCGCTTCTTGAAATATACAACGATTGCCTCAAGAATTGTGTGTTTCCTGCCCCTTGGAAGCTCGGGTGCTTGAGGGTGCTATACAAGGGAAACAATAAAAGGGCTGACGACCCTAAATCGTACCGACCATTGACGTTGCTTCCGGTGCTAGGCAAAGTCTATGAAAAACTGCTAAATAGAAGCATGACAATGGCCTTAGAGGCTGAAAACACCCTGAATGAAAAACAGTATGGCTTCAAAAAAGGCACCGGAACGGACTTTGATTTTTACGATGTGATGAAGGCTATCCGAACATGCTCTGAAAAGTATGTCATGGGTGTATTCTTAGACATTTCTGGTGCCTTTGACAATGCCTGGTGGCCGGAGGTGATGTATCAACTGAAAATAAAGAAGTGCCCTGCCAACATCTACAGGATAATCCAGGATTTTTTCTGCAACAGATGGAGTCTTTACTCAGCAAAGACAATGCAGGTGAACAAAATACTTACGAAGGGATGCCCTCAGGGTTCGGTCCTCGGACCAATCCTGTGGAACATCCTCTTCGACGGGTTTCTGGAGTTGGGCCTCCTGCCAGGGTGCATCGTGTTTGGATATGCAGATGTTGGTCTGGTACTGGTCACTGGAAACTCCACAAGAACAATAGAAGAAAAGGCTGCAGACATCATGCAGAAAATATGGTCTTGGGTCGAAACAGCCAAACGGAAGATTTCCATTGACAAGACCAAATCGATGATGCTCAAGGGCAACCTAAAAATACCACCAGCAGTGCGATTCGGAGGGGGCCTGATAGAAAATGTGCACGAATTCAAGTACTTGGGAGCTATCATGGATGACAAACTGAGCTTCCTCAAGCATGTGGAATACATTTCTAGGAAGGCCATAGTGGTCTTCCAGAAACTAAAAAGAATTGGCAACACAATCAGGGGACTGAGTTATGCCACACTCAGAACTATCTACAGAGCAGTATTTGAATCGATAGTGTCATACAGAGATGTGATGTGGTATCACAGAGCTGAACTGTCTAAAGCATACAGAACTGTTCCAAATGAGTATCTGCCTGTATTGGTTGGTGTTCTTCCTATTGATCTGCTAGTCAAACTAAGGGGTCTCACGGTGGAGAGAACACGGGCTGGAAGGCTGTCAAAGGAGGAGAAAACTAATCTAACAGATGAAATCATGGACCAGTGGCAGTATAGATGGGACTATTCTGAGAAAGGAAGATACACTCACGAACTGATTCCAGATATAAGATCAAGGATGGAGTGTAAATGGATTTCTGTATACCATTACAGTATGCAACTGTACACTGGCCATGGAAACTTCAAGTCAAAGCTTCACAGCTTTCGGCTGGTGGGATCTCCACTGTGTGAGGCCTGCGGAGTGGATGACACTGTTCAACACGTCATCAGTGAGTGTATTGAGACTAAAGATCTTAGGAAATGGCTCCAGGACACTCTTGAAGAACAGGGCATTCACTTAGATATGGATAATGTACTGAGAAATAACGCTCTCAACAAAATATGGAATAACTTTGCCACTAAAATCGGAAGAAGACTTGAAGATTTCGACAAGTGGCAAAGAAAGCAAATTTCCAATGACCCATAATGGGATATTCAGGTAAAGGGTTAACAAAAGTAAGTCGGAGCATCCCAGATTGGAGAGGAGGACAGGTTTTTTAAAAAGAGAAAACCGGTAGAATACCGGGTAACAGCACAAAGAAAAGTGAATGGCCCTAATAGACCAAAAGGAGAAAGTGCCGTGCACTGCCTTACTCATTAGAGTACAGTTGCAGTGCGGGAAGATGGAGGGTGTGCTGGCCTTCGGGCTTTAAAAACCTGCTCCTGGTGTGTTCTTAATGTTGTCGTGGGGGAAATAGGTGGGAAAATTGCTCAAAGAGCTGTTGAGGTGTCGGGAGATTTTGATGTTTTCTGGGTCGAAAAAGGTAAGGAATGACGAGGAAAAGGTGTGCCATATGGAAGGGTAACAATTTAACTCCAGTTAAGTTGTGTAGGACATCAGATAACTTGAAAAGGAATTCGTCACAAAGTTGGGGTCCAAATTAATGCTTGTTGAATTGTGTAGGAAAAAAGTCTGGAAATTTGCATGTAATTATTCTTGCACAAATTTTTACATCACTCTAGCAGAAATCTTGACATGGGTTCTGGCCTGCGGACCACCAGATAGACAAAACTGCGAATGTACACAGGTGTGCACAAAAATTAATTACTGGTGTGTTAAGCTTCCCCGGGCGATGCCAATTCTCGGGGAAGATGGGGTGACATTTTCGTGTGCAGCAAAGAACAGGTTCCAGTACGTTACATCAGACTATTGCAGCTAAAGATGGCTTGCACGAAAATGGGAAAGCATGCAGAGTGTGACACAGTTGTGCAGACCCATTGAGACAATCTATTGCAGCTGAATCTGGCGAGCTCACGAGGTGCAGACTATGGTGGCACACGGCTCGCCCTGCACTACTTCCTATTGAACTAAAACAATTGCACATCTAAATGGACATGAACCCTTGCATAAAACATGAATAAATAGATAGATAATATTACACTGTACATGAAGAAATAAAATTTAAATGTTGATGGCATGAAATGAGGGTAAAACAACTGAGGTGAAAAAAATTTCAAATAAACATAATAAAAGCACTGAAACGCTTATAGGGGCATCTTTGAGCATCCACACACCTGGTATGTCTTTCTTTGCTTTAAATTATTTGATCTTAAATTGCCCTATAATTAAAGAGAGCCGAGTCCACCATAATTTACGATAGCCCCTCCGGCAGGCGGGGGGTGATATGAAGTGTGCACTCTCCTGCTCTCGCACTACATGCGTCGAATCTCAGGATTCGTGCGGAGTATGAATAATGAAACTTCGAATTCGTTTGTAAATATAGTATGAAATGTACAACTAGGATATGTTGAAGTGTAAAACAAGATTTTTAATAGGTTAAAAATAATGCTTGTAAATGTAGAGTGATTATATAATTTTGCTGTAAGTACGAAAATAAGTAATACACAATAAATATGTCGCATCTTAAAAAATACGAAATACCATTTTTAAATTATGTTTTATCAAACATTGTATTAAACTTTAAATGTGTTTTTGTTCTATTTATGATTTACGATTTTCTTTAAAATGTATTTCCTTTTCTTATCACCATAAAAACACACGAAACTCAAGTACGCAAAATTGGGTATCGTATGTCAGTATAAACGCTTCACTAAAACTTTATTTTCGAAAGTTCAGTTTCCGAAACTAAGGTATCGGCTGACAGTATAAACATACTGATTGAACTGCTTTTCTGCCATCACGACTAGCAAAAATGGCATGGGTTAGATTTGAGGTTATAACACTGAATATTGTTTAGTTTATTTTAGCATCTTTCAAACATCCAATTTAATTTGTATTGGGATTTGTCAGATTATATTCGTTATATTAATTATATGCATAGTTATAATACTATTATAATAAAATAAGCATTTAACTTAACTGAGAATATATAAATAAAACAAGGTAAGCATTCATATCTTACATGGTAAATCATTACAAATGAATAAACAAGTATCTGAATGTGATGTGTCCCCTGATCAGTGGAGTATTCCTCGAGAGGCACGTCCTGGGTTGTCCAGGGATTAGTAAGTGCATTGGGTAACTCTTATTAAAAGAACACGGCAAAAATGAGTGATGACTATAACACGTGCCGTTCATAATTAATGAGAGATATGTGTTTTGACTCCGGCAGTGGAACACTTAAACTCTAACTGAACCACGCCAAAATCATCATAAGAAATCTACATAATTTTAATGTCAATAAAAAGGCTTTTTAATTAATATGTATTTATTCTATCCATGTTTAAAAGTGCAGTGTGTGTATTCTCTCTTTCAGGTAGTAGCAATGACTCACTATAAAAATATTTAAAATGCTATAAAAATGATTGCCATGTAATGTTTATCCCTTTTTTTCTATGTCAATGTAAACTACAATTCACATCATGCAAATTGCAATGTATTTCCAAGAGTTAAATGTTTCATTTCGCTCATTTCATATTTTTTGATGGGATATTCTGTTTTGGCGGGCAGTGGTCAATTACTGATACCTCAGTCTAAGAGTAGCAGGCATCAGGGCAGGTCGCATCACGTGTCTCGGGGTGAAGCATCTTTGTGCTTCAACCACGTTCACTGCAATACACTTTAATCGTACTGGAACATTTTTATTTACCTTCTTTGTGCATCCCCAAGTATGCCTCCCTTTTGGAGCACACTCACAGCCCCTCCGGCGTAACATACAGCATAATCTTTTGTTCACATCCATTGACACATTTATCATAGTGGCTTAGGCCAATGCTGGAAATCGTGCCACACACCCATTTCAGTATCTGTACCATCTCAACTGGACTTTCTCAAATACATCTGGTATCTTCTTGACACCGATGTGTATGTGTACCTTATTCCCGCGTTACAGGGATATTAAAGGCAATGGCCCTTTACAACCATTAAATACCTGCCATGTTTCTCTACATCATGAAAATCTGAGTGTATTTTGTGAAATTTGTTTAGTTCAATTTAGTTAATTTAATTTAATTTGGTTAACCACACGGCCCCTACCTCGACTGGCATGTGTGTCCGTCGACATGGAAAACGAGTGGTAGTTGGGACTATTTCCTACCTTTCCCGAGTTCCCACATAACCAGCCTGGGCAGGGGGAGCCCTATGTAACTAGTGCAGTGTATCTGTTCGCCTTTTGGAGTAGTGTAGAGAGTAACTAATAGGTGTTGTCTCTAGAGCCACGCGGGTTTTAATAACATGTTACGTTTCGTCCCGGACCAATCAGAGAATTCCGAGACAAAAAGGTGTAGGTAATGAGTTAAGAATTTACATTTTACTGCTGTTTGGGGCAGTTTATTGTGGATTATTTTTATGTGTTTATTTTAGCTTGTTTTATTTTTATTTTGAGTATAAGTTAGAGTTGTCTTAAAGTATTTGTTAGTTTAATGAGGTAAATTGGCGAGTGCTGTGAGAAGCAGCAACTGCTTCACCTGTACTCTTTTCATGGCATTCGGTTTTGTGACTATGGGCCTAAAGTGGTCCATTAGGGCTACGAAGTGTGTTTCTCTCAGAAAAGCGGCCAGTTCATGCATTTCTGCTAACATGGCCGTATTTTCTGTTGTGTTGTTGTTCCTTTTCCTGTATTGTTTTGATTTTTCCCTTTGTTGTTGTGTGGGTGCTTGTTCCATGTGAGTGTTTCCCTGTTCAGTCTGCCTTTTCTGTTCTTGTAGGAGTTGGAATTCAGCCTTTGACAGAATGTTTGCTCCCGTGTTTTCCCGGATTTCCTGCCTAGTATCTCATGTTTGTTTGGTGGGTTTAGGTACCATCTTTGTTTGTGTGCCTCAATGTGCTTCAGGATTACTTCGCAGTGTTTCCATACAGCCGAGTGTCCTGTTTTCTTGCAGAGTGTACATTTCCACTTTGCTTTGCCTTGTTATTTAATGGTACAGCCTGCCTTTGTGTGCGTTTCCACACACAGAGCACAGATTGGTGGAAGTGTGCAGTATCTCTGAGTGTTACCCAGAGCACAACATCGCATGCACTGCACCACATCTTCAGTGCTGTGTCTATACAGTTCTATGCGAACTTATGTGTAGAATAGTGTGGGCATTTTCAGTATGTCGAAATAATCGTGTTGATGTACTACAGCCCCAATGACTGCAGGTGTGTCATCTAGTGTTCGGAATTTCCAGATGTGGATTGAACTAAGGCCGTATTCTTTGAACTCTTTAATGAAGTGTTTTGTGTCTGTGTTGTGTGTTAATCCCTTGATGACTATTTTAATTGACATTTCATTTTTCTGAGTTTATGTGTAATAGAGTATATCCTGATATTGTAGGAACATGCAGATAAAAAAGTACCATTCCTTCTCTACAAGCACCTTCAGGTGTTGTTTGTTGGTGACTGCATTTCATTCCGTTGTATTATGATGTTGTCCCAGTGATTTCTATTGGTTTCTGATGTTATTTGTCTTTTTATTTTATGATTCTAGTGGTTTTCATTGGTTTCTGTTGTATTTTGCTGGTTTCTGTTGAAATTCATTATTTTGTATTTCTTTTGTGATTCTGGGTTTTTAGTTGTATTTCTGGTGGTTTCCATCGGTTTCTGTTGTGTTTTGTTGGTTTCAGTTTGATTTTATTCTGTTGTATTCTGATGTGTTGGTTTCTGCTGTGTTTTGTGGTTTTCTGTTTTAAATTTCTAGTTGTTTCCATTGGTTACTGTTGTAGTTTGTTAGTTTATGCCGCATTTCATTCTGCTGTATTCTGATGTAGTCCCAGTAATTTATATTGGTTTCTGTTGTGTTTTGTGGTTTTCAGTTGTTTTTTTCTAGTGGTTTCCATTGATGTCTTTTGTATTTTGTTGGTTTCTGTCGGAGTTTATTCTGTTGTATTATGATGTATTTGTATTGGTTTCTGCTGTGTTATGTGTTGTTTGTTAGTGATCTACGATTTTTTTTAAGATTATGTTGTATTTTATGGGTTTTGGCGAAATGCATTTTATTGAAATCTTTTGTTGTCTCAAAGTTTTATATTGTGTTCTATTGTGTTATGTTGGGTTTGAATATACAGGGGATGGACAAAAAATTTGAACATCATGCAATATAGTAAATTTTTTTGCATGTTGACAACACTGCTTCCGTGTAAATAATGCGATGCGTATGTATTGCACAGTTTACATGCCAAGTCTTGTAGGTTATATTTAAGTGTATTATACGCTTTCTTCTGCGATGGTTCAAACATGCGATGGGTGAAATGTGTGATATCTTTGACTTCGAAAGAGGGCAAATGGTTCATGCTCGGTTAGCGGGAGCGTATGTGACGAAAACAGCTGAATTGTTTAATGTTTCACGAGCGACACTATCCACGGTAATGACAGCATTCACAAAACATGGTAGAACATTATCGGCGAAGAGGAATAGTGGGCGAAATCCAAAGTTAACTGACTGAGACCGACGAACATTAAAAAGAATTGTGGCCAGACAACATAAAACTACAGCAGCAAAAGTGACAGCAGAACTTAACACTCACTTGAGTAATACTGTTTCGACAAAAACTGTACGGCGGGAGCTCCACAAAGCTAACATTCATGGAAGGGCTGCTATTGCGAAACCCTTTATAAGGGAAGCCAACGCTAAGCTGCGAAAGAAATGGTGCCACAATTATAAAACCTGGACACTTGATGATTGGAAGAATGTGGTATGGTCCGATGAATCATAGTTTACATTGTTTCCTACAAACGGCCGGGCTTATGTATGGAGAACCCCAAAAGAAGCCTACGATCCGGACTGTCTGCTTCCTACAGTCAAGCATGGGGGAGGTTCCGTTATGATTTGGGCGGCTATATCGTGGTATTCAGCTGGTCCTTCATTCACATCACTGGCCGGATTACTGCGAATGAACATCTCGACATCCTCAGTGATGAAGTTCTTACTATGACTAGCATATTGAAGGTTCAGTCTTGGTTTGAGGAGTATCAGAATATCATCAAACAATCGCCAGATCTCAACCGTTATGGGGAGTTTTAGAGCAGAGAGTGAGGAGCAGATTTCCATATCCAACATCACTGAAGCAATTGGTGGATGTTTTGGTACAAGAATGGGACAAAATTCCTTTGGAAACTATTCAGACACTCTATGAATCTATTCCGCGAATAATTGCAGCTGTTCTAAAAGCAAATGGTGGTCCAACACCTTATTAATAAATCAATATTAAGTATATAATACAGGTGTTCATATTATTTCGTCCATCCCCTGTACTTGTCCTGTTGGTTTCTGAAATAGTACGAGTAGTGCTGTTTCCCTTAGTTTCTGTTGTGTTTTGTTTGTTTGTGTTGTGTTTATTGGTTCTTACTGTATTCAGCAAACTACTAGAAATACAACAGAAAATCACAAATCACAACAAAAACCAACACAACACAGCAGAAACCAATAGAATACAACAGAAACCATCACAGCACAACAAAATACAACAGAAATCAACATAGCACCAAATAAATCAACAGAAAAAAATAGAACACAATAGAAACTAACAGAACACAACAGAAACGAATAGAATACAACAGAAACAAACAGAAACAAACATCACACTATGGAAAACAATTAAGGGCACTACAGCAGAATAGAAACCAATAAGACACAACATAAATAATTTAAACTACTAAAATACAACACTATATTTAAAAAAACACTGCTCATAAGAAACATAATCACAGTGGAAACCAACAGAATACAACAGAAACCAACTGGATTCAACACAATGTAAACAAATAAAACACAATAGAAACCAATAAAACATAACATAAACCAATGGAAACAACTAGAATACAACAGAAACTAACTGGCTGCAGCACAATAGAAACCAACAAAAAACAACAGTAAACAATGTAAACCACTATAAAACAACATCAATCATTTCAATACAGCAAAATAGGAACCAAGAGAATTCAACAGAAACAAATGAGATCCATTAGAACATCACATAAACCAAATGGCTGCAGCACAATAAAAACCAAATGACATGAGCTCAAACTCACTGGTCTCCGCGGTCATTCACTGCACCACAATACAACAATGGCCGAGCACCCGCTTCACCCAACACCGCACGAGTCAGCTGACGGTCCCACTTTGATCCGAACATGTGGTCGACACCAGGACAGCTCGTGGTTCGGATCCCAACCGACCGGTACTTGTGCTCACACTCAGCACTACACTGTCAGGGTGTAGCACGCATGGAGGCAACACCAGGCTTCGTAGCACCCCTGATCGAAAAACATACGAACAACCATCACCATTGTGCAACACTAAGGGCCGTATGCAGAGATCTTCCTTTTTTACGAAGGCGGCCTTAAATCAACTACGAAGCCTTCATTGCAATGCAAGAATCTCCCTTAAGCGTAACTTGTTGAAGGCGACCTTTAACTTAAGGAAATGAAGTGGCTTGAAATTAGGCTGCCCAATGCGTGCCTTTAAGATTCCTTAAGCAAGATGGAGGCCGAACCATCGAAAATAACACCTGCTTAATAATTTGTAACGTTCAATTAAAGAGTAATTGTGACGTATGCTACATGTAAATGATGAACATTTATTATAATTACCATGTGGGAATTATTTCACTGCTTATTTTAACCTCTGAAAAATTAATGTGGTTATCCCAGTTATGGTCAGTGTAATGTGTATGTAAACAACGGTCTTGTGTAGTGGTGATGATTGCAATGGAGTACGAAGTGGCGAGGTTATTTGAAGAAGATCATTTGGATTTACTTCAGTGTGTCGAGAATCGTCAACGTTATGAACGTCCTCGTCGGTATTTGCACGATTGTCAAAACCTGTGCGAATACTTTTCGGAAATAGAGTTTGTGAAACGTTTTCATTTCACGAAACACACTGTAATGGACATTATTGTGCCACTTGTTGCCGCCGATAACGGAGATAGAAGAGGTTTGCCAGTGCCACCAGTCCTGAAAGTTGTTATCGCCCTCCTATTTTATGGCAGCAATAATTTCCAGGTGGGTACAGTGTTATTTGGTTTTCGTATGCATTTGTAATGGAAACGGAGTGCATTAACCTCTAAATGATCCGGTCGTTAGGACAATGGTATTGATTTATTTATCATCGCATAAATCTCAATACATATGGAGTGTAATGTGTCAAATATAAATACCAGAATACAAATAAACTGTCAGCTGTCAGCAATACAGACTACACAAATGAAATATAATATATAAGCAAATAGGACAATAATCTGTAAGATGTTAATAGTTTCCATACAAACATAATCGCAANAATAAAATAATCGCAATTTGTCATTTGACAATATATGGAATACAAGATTTCAGTTATCAACAGACAAAGAATATGAATTAGAGTACCCATTACAATATAATTATATGAATAGACAAATAGGACATACATCTGTCAGATATGAATACTTTCCATACACACATAACAGCAAATTATCAGTTGCCAATATATAGAATACTAAATGTAGGTCTACGTAACCAAATTATGAAATTGAAAAATGCGAATTGGGAATACAGTATCCATTACAACCCAAATGCATGAACACAAAACACTATTAGTTGTCAACCATTGTTTTTGTCACTTAAATATTAATCTACTGTATAATATGCTTTCATCAACAGATATGCTCCCAATTCCATTTTAAAGTTTCTAACATAATTAACATGTTTTACATTTGCAGGTAGTTTAAAATAAACCTTCCTTGTGTGTATACTTTGTAACAAACTTACAATTGAAAGTAGTTTTATGCCATGTTCTGTGTGTCTGCTAGTTAGTTAAGTAGATAATAGTTTAATGAGGTTAAATGTACATTATAGTTGCACATGTTTGAGGCAGTATGTAATATGCATTGCAGACACCAAATACAACATGTAATTGCCAGCAAGGCATGTTTGTATGACATTTCAGATGTGAATAGGTTAAATAGAATTGTATGGCAAATGTTTGTGTGTTGCAGAATGTTTGCTGTGACCTATGCCATGGCAATCAGGCAACGGTTAGCAGGATTGTAAAGGTAAAGAAATATAAACTGATATTAAATTTATGTTGTATATTTAGTATCACATGCAGATTTAAAGCTACCTGTAATGTAGAATGTATGTTGCATATTAAGTACTACAACAGAGTTTAAGTGCCCTATAATTTAGAACAATTATTTGTTCCTGGACTTTGAGGGCACTGTAATATTAGTAGTGATAATTTAATGCAGCCAACATACCATGCAGGTTACAAATGTTTGTTTAATAAGTATTATGCTAAGCAATAGATTTGGAGATGCTTGTGTATCTGCATAGAAATTTGTTGATAGGTTAGTGTAGCATAATAGGAAACAGTGTATGAGGTTCAGGAAGCTCGTGGAATAGGAGTTTAGTCAGGTAGAGGAGAGGTGAGAGAGCTCGCAACCGGGCGGTAGCCCGGTGTGTTCATTTTGTATCAAGTAGTGGAGCTTGTGGTAGGTGGTGTATCAACCACAAGCGCAAATCAGTTGACTTCCAAATGAATTGTTGGGTGTGAAATTGGTATTGCAGTTTGTTCATGCTAGTATAATAGGTTGCAGATCCAGCCCTTAATGATACTATGTAAGGAATGCAAAACAGCTGAGCCATGCAACCCAAAAGTACCCACTAGGGTATCCATGCACAAGTACTTATTAGATTAAATGCTTAAAAAGGAAATTATTATGTTTAGGGGCTTTTCTGTAAAATAAAACTAAATTATGGAAAATGGTATATTTCTACTCTACTAATGATGCAGAACACGAATATACGAAGGGCATTAACGTACGACTAATTTCTTAATATGTGCCCACCTTACCTAACAGAACCTAATCCCATGATGGGTGAATCACTATTTTACAGTTTTTAACTAACCTAGGCTTGTAGGGTTTTACACTAACCTAGGATGTTTGGGTTTTACACTAATGTCGAATTGTAGGGTTTTAAACTAACCTAGGATTTTAGGGTTTTACACTAACCTAGGAATTCTGGGTTTTACACGGCAAAGATGCAATGGCGACTGATTGTTCTTAAATTGACCATTAAAATGCCAATAATGAGACATCCGTGGCCGCTAGGTAGCGTGGAATCAGCAATGTGCGGCCATTAATAAGGGCGGTTGACGTTAATAGACGTAGACAAACCAAACAAACTGCTCGTACAATTCACAATGTTTAAAATATGTTCTACTTGTTTAACATTACGCCCTCTTGAATATGAAGAAGGTAAGCTGTGCAGAACCCAATAATGCAACATTTGTTGGTCTGCAACGTTCCGTTAAGACAAGCCTCTAAAACTAATAATTACCATTACCGGCAAATATCCTATACAATGTAAATAGTAAATTACACTTTAGTCCATCTTCTCGTGTTNCGACATTTGTTGGTCTGGGACGTTCCGTTCAGACAAGCCTCTAAACCTAATAATTACCATTACCGGCAAATATCCTATACAATGTAAATAGTAAATTACACTTTAGTCCATCTTCTCGTGTTTAAACATCTGTCATATGTCTGTGACCACAGTAGTGATGTTCAGTGCTTATTTATTACATACGTCCCAATATGTCTGGCATGCAATATTAAAATAAGCTTGTGTGGTAATCAGCAATATCTGCTATAAGGTGTCTTGTATTACTCGGAGGTAGTTGAGTTGAATTATGTCAATAAGGCAGAGGCATTTCTTACAAGTTTTGACTTTTGTAACAGGTAGTAAGTACCCTCTGAACTGGCTGGGCACCTCTTGCAGTTTGTGCATTTTCCTGGACAGCCACAACTTCAGGATAATTACAGGCTGTTCTATGTGAATGGTGGGTTTCCTGGTGTAAGTGGGTGCATTGATTGCACCCACATTGGCATTAGGAGCCCAGGTGGCCAGTTTGCAGAGGTGTACCGCAATAGGAAAGGATATATGTCGCTCAATGTTCAGGTATGTTTGCTGGGATGTGTACCACATGATTGTTTATGTACAGGATTTTGTGTGTAATGTTTATTGGATACAAATCATTTAATACCATANTAATTTAATACTATACAATGTATTTTAAATATGCCAATACTAAAATGTTTTTGTCTGCCAGCATTCATCGTTGTTAATATGTTCAATAACATTGTTAAATGACATTTTCAGGTTGTCTCAGGCCCCAACCTACAGATCCTGGACATTGTGACTAGGTGGCCCGGCAGTACGCACGACTCGAGGATATTCAATAACAGCAGGGTGATGACCCGTTTTGAAAATCGCTCTCTGCCAGGAATACTGCTAGGAGACAATGGCTACCCTAAACTGCCATTTCTCTTCACACCAATACGGGCCCCAAAAACAGCTGCAGAAAACAGGTACAGCACAGCACATAAGAGGACCAGGAACACAGTGGAAAGGCTGTTCGGAGTATGGAAACGAAGGTTTGCATGCTTGGGCCATAGACTACGGACAAGCCTCCATACAACCAGCAGAGTCATCGCTGCATGTGCTGTGTTACACAACATTGCAGTTGCACATGGAGAACCACTACCACCTCCTCCAGCTGACGAGGATCATTTCATGCCTCCCGTTCCTGCTGTGGAGAATGCTGCACCACGGAATAATCGTGGAGCTGAAGTCAGAGCTACATTCATTCAGCGACACTTTAATTGAGAACCACTGTCCTCCATCTGTTAACGCTCATTTTCACACATAAGCAAGTTATGCTGTATTGTAAAAATAACTTGTGAAGTTGTTTTTATGATTCAACATAGTATGCATACTTGTGACATGGTTATAGGCCTCCTGGGGAACTCTCCATGTAAAAAAAGAGTAACGCATTGCGTGCTGTACCTCCAGATGTTTACCACCAGTGGTAGATCTCTAAGGTGATGTGGAAACTGGCACAGAATGGATAACCACAATCAGGTACGTGCTTTATTGTTTCTTTTTGAGCTATTAAATGTGCATGACAGTAAATTAACAAGCTGTTGGAATTCTATGCACAGAATAAACTTTCAACATTTACATTTGATTGCATGTCACATTGCCAATATTGTTATAATAAATGTAAATGTGTCAAACCGGTGTGACATACCATAAAATGTTACAGTACAAATCATTTATGTTATGTATTTCTTATTTGTTGATATGAAACATCTATATAAGAACATAACAGAACATATCAACAAGTAAAGCATTTTAAATACATAATGGTTACATCATACACATGTGTGTTTAAAATACATAACAACAATACAAACAAAGTATAATGCTTGTAATATATGAATACCATTTACTAATACAATATAAATAAGTATGGTAAATCCACACAATCATACAATATGCTTCACAAAAATCTCATATAGTATCCTTTTGAACAATGCAATGTGGCCACTAGAATTGTCCTGAAATAATTAATTAACATTATTATATCATTTATCCAGAAAACATTTGAAGGATAACCTTCACAACTATTGATCATAGGTGGTGCATTAATGTGTTGTGGTAGTTTATTGAAGAACTTTATTTTAGAATAATCTATGTATATGTTTTCAAAGAACTGTTGCAGTATCGTATATCATGTGAACATCATCATCTTGTAATGTACATATGAAGATTGAGTGACTCTAATAATTCCACGCATTATGATATGTTGACATCAGGCACAGCGCATACAGTTCTATCGTGATCAAATGTATCATTTACAAATGCAGTGTAGTTGTTTAGTAATAAATAGTAGTTGTAATTTGTACACTTTATAAGTGATTGCCTCTGTATTACCGTATATGCCTTGACCATGTAAAATATAAATGTTTTATATCCATTGCGATTGTTTCATGTATGTAAATACAACCTTTTAGAATTACTTTCTTATAAACCAGACCTTCATTAAAACGAACAACCTTCAGCATGTAATAATATATATGTGTATGTACATATATAAATATGTAATATATATATATGTGTACATATAGCACTGGAATTATGCACTACAGACGTTTGAAATAGCTGTTTACATCTGGGCTTAAAGGTAGTTGTGTGAAAGCAGTGCGTTCAACAATCCTGTGTGTTATTTTTGCAGGTTACTGAAGAAGGTGCAGTGTCTCATCGCTAGTCTCAGGTATTGTTTGTAACACACATGAACTGTTACACGACAGCCATAGCACTTAAACACCATCACTATCCTTCATATTATAAAAGACAACATCACATATGCTACGGTAATATAAAACTGTGATAATGTAACCACCTTACCTTACCTCAGCGCTAACAACAATTAATGCAATAAATAATCCTAGGTTATAATGTGGGTGTTGTGTATTACTGTATTGTATTGTTGTATATTATTATTCCATATTGTACAGTCTCACTTTATAAAGATAGGATTTGTGTTGTGTTATTGTAATTTAATTATGTCTAGTTAATTATGCAGAATAGAGGCATTTTTGAAGGCACAATCGTAGACCCACAAAAGTAACATAAATGGGTTCTGCACAGCTTACCTTTTTAATATTGATGAGGGCGTAATGATAAAAGAAGCAGAACATACTAAATAAACCCAACAATCGTCGGTTAGATTAACACCCTACAATCCTAGGTTAGATTGAAAATGTAAAATAGTGGTTCACTCATGGCGGGGTTAGGTAAAATTAGGTTAGGTGGGCACATATTACAAAATTCGCACAAGTGGTTTGTAATGGTAATACTTTAATGCCCCTAGTAAATCCGCGTTCTGTGAAATTATTGGAGTGGAAATATACCACTTTCGATGATTTGTTCTTTTATTTTCATTAAAGCCTCTATTCTGAATAGTTACCTATTTCTCTGTAGTTTCTTAACAGTGATTGTATTCACTTAATTCCATGTGAGGTTTAAGGTACTTGTGTCACTACAGCATGAAGAGATGCATTGAACATATGAATTGAATGTGTATTTTAAGCCTCACCTTATATATTTATATTGAATGAGTTAATAGTATTCATATTAGATGCATTGTACTTTGTTTATATTGTTAAATATAATGTGCTGTAATGACCTGTCTCTATTGTACTCATTTAAAATTTTTTAAGTTCTTGTTGANTTATATTGTTAAATATAATGTGCTGTAATGACCTGTCTCTATTGTACTCATTTAAAATTTTTTAAGTTCTTGTTGATGTCCTTATAATATGTATCATATTTTACTTCATGGACGAATAAGACATAACTGAAATNGTGTATGTACATATATAAATATGTAATATATATATGTGTACATATAGAACTGGAATACATGCACTACAGACGTTTGAAATAGCTGTTTACATCTGGGCTTAAAGGTAGTTGTTTGAAAGCAGTGCGTTCAACAATCCTGTGTGTTATTTTTGCAGGTTACTGAAGAAGGTGCAGTGTCTCATCGCTAGTCTCAGGTATTGTTNCATGCACTACAGACGTTTGAAATAGCTGTTTACATCTGGGCTTAAAGGTAGTTGTTTGAAAGCAGTGCGTTCAACAATCCTGTGTGTTATTTTTGCAGGTTACTGAAGAAGGTGCAGTGTGTCACCGCAAGTCTCAGGTATTGTTTGTAATACACATGAACTGTTACACGACAGCCATAGCACTAAAACACTATCACTCTCCTTTATATTATAAAAGAAAACATCCACATATGCTAGGGTAATATAAAACTGTGATAATGTAACCACCTTACCTTACCTCAGCGCTAACAACCATTCATGCACTAAATAATCCTAGGTTATAATGTGAGTGTTGTGTGTTACTGTTTTGTATTGTTGTACATATTGTACAGTCTCACTTTATAGAGATAGGATTTGTGTTGTGTTATTGTAATTTAATTATTTCTAGTTAATTATTCAGAATAGGGGCATTTTTGAAGGCACAATCGTAGACCCACAAAAGTAACATAAATGGGTTCTGCACAGCTTACCTTTTTAATATTTATGAGGGCGTAATGATAAAAGAAGCAGAACATACTAAATAAACCCAACAATCCTAGGTTAGATTGAAAATGTAAAATAGTGGTTCACTCATGGCGGGGTTAGGTAAAATTAGGTTAGGTGGGCACATATTACGACATTCGCACTAGTGGTTTGTAATGGTAATACGTTAATGCCCCTAGTAAATCCGCGTTCTGTGAAATTATTAGAGTGGAAATATGCCACTTTCGATGATTTGTTCTTGTATTTTCATTNCCCTACAATCCTAGGTTAGATTGAAAATGTAAAATAGTGGTTCACTCATCGCGGGGTTAGGTGGGCACATATTACGACATTTGCACTAGTGGTTTGTAATGGCAATACGTTAATGCCCCTGGTAAATCCGCGTTCTGTGAAATTATTGGAGTGGAAATATACCACTTTCGATGATTTGTTCTTGTATTTTCATTAAATCCTCTATTCTGAATAGTTACCTATTTCTCTGTAGTTTCTGAAAAGTTATTGTATTCACTCAATACCATATGAGGTTTAAGGTACTTGTGTCACTACAGCATGAAGAGATGCATTGGACATAGGAATTGAATGTGTATTTTAAGCCTCCCCTTATATATTTATATTGAATGAGTTAATAGTATTCATATTAGAGGCATTGTACTTTGTTTATATTGTTAAATATAATGTGCTGTAATGACCTGTCTCTATTGTACTCATTTAAAATTTTTTAAGTTCTTGTTGATGTCCTTATAATATGTATCATATTTTACTTCATGGACGAATAAGACATAACTGAAATGCACAATTTCTACTGTAACATGTTATGGTATGTCACATCAGCGTGACATAGTTAATTTTATAACAATATTGGCAATGTTACATGTAACCAAGTAAACATATTGTAAGTTGTGAATTGTACAATGAAATTGTAGAAAAACACTTCCTAGAAACTCAAATAAAATAACATAACACAACACAGTTTGTAAAGAGCAGGCATGTAAGTACTCTTCTTTTCAATTGTGTACCATCATCAATTACCCACATAAATAATACAGCAGCCTTGAAAGATATCTTTCAGGAACAGTTTGTGTAACACATAACTGTAGCAGAGTATATATGTATTTATATTGGTGTAGTGCATTTAAAATGTGTGTATCCATCTGTTTTATGCTAAATAGATTATACGAATATGTTAAGTTGATGTAAATGTAGTAATAGTTTGTGAATGTGTGTGTATAAATGTACTAAATACTAAATAAAGAACTATGCATGTGTATTTTGGCATTCAAAAACAATTATTGTTTGGTTTGATGTCTGATTTCATAGGTTGTTTATTGATTTCAATGAGACAGGTTACAATAATTTGAATACAATAAGAATAGTCAATACAGAGTAGATGTGTGTCAACGAAACCTTTGTTCTTCCACAGAAATGGACGTTCTAGATATACAAGTGAACTGTAACAGAAATAAACAATGATGAGTAACACTGCAGAGGGGGACATTATCCATAACCCCCAAAGGAACTAACAAAATTACAACAACAATACCAGGGAGTAGTACTGGGATACTAGCCTAGGGAAGAAACCAGGGTTACAAAACCTTACGGGAACAGAATATGGAATAAAGCCAACTAGTTATGAAAGCCGACATTGCTTAAGGAGAATAAAATGGGAAAGGTAATGTAGTGATCTGCAATAAAAGAAAGGAGCCTAAAGTAATTTGTAAAATGTGGCAGTTGTGCCCTGCAGGACTAAGGCGCCCGCACTACCATAGATATTAGTGTACATTGAATTAAAATGAAATTATATACTCGGAAACGGGGATGGAGAGGAACAATGTAATGTGTGTGGGTATGTGGAACCCTATAAACAGTAGCAAAAGGGAAAGAACCCTAAAAGTGTGGAAATCGTATTTATGTAGATGTTGTGACATGCCCGCACAACCATAGGTGTAAAGATAAATGTAAGTGAAGGTAAAATGTCTAGGTAATTATTAAGTTTAGGAGCTTTTCTGAAAAACACAAAAACAATTCACAATTATGATATATTTCTATTTTACTGATCACGCAGAAAACGAATATACTAGGGGCGTAGCTTTAAAATAAGTACAACATATTTAAACAAATTGAACAAAATTGTGAAATTAGAGGTATAGCCAGTTTGTTTACGTTTCTGAACGAAATGTCCTAGACCAACAAAGGTTGCATTAATGGGTTCTGCACAGCTTACCTTGTTCATATTCAAGAGGACGCTATGTCAAAATACGTAGAACATATTTAAACAACTTGCGAAATATGTTTGTTTACGTCTATTAACGTCAGAGGAATTATACCAGCCCCCTACCTAGGTGAGTCAATTTACATTCTTTTGGTGTGTTTTACGGTTCCTTTAAATCCCTGCAATCCTACATTCGTATTTTAGTGTAAAACCCAAACATCCTAGGTTAGTGTAAAACCCTACAATCCTAGGTTAGTGTAAAACCCTAAAATCCTAGGTTAGTGTAAAACCCAACAATCCTAGGTTAGTTTATAAATGTAAAATGTAAATGTAAAATAGTGATTCACCCATCGTGGGGTTAGGTTCTGTTAGGTTAGGTGGGCACATATTACGAAATTAGTCGGACGTTAATGCCCCTAGTATATTTGTGTTCTGCATCATTAGTAGAGTGGAAATATACCATTTTCCGTGAATTACGTTTATTTTTAAAGAAAAGCCCATAAACGTAATAATAATTACCGAAACAATGTAAATTGAAACTNACGTTTATTTTTAAAGAAAAGCCCATAAACGTAATAATAATTACCGAAACAATGTAAATTGAAACTATGAAAACCTGGTAAAGGGAAAGACACCAACTAATGGTGTAACACAGTAAACAGTTTATAAATACAATATTCAATAAACACGACAGTAGAAACTGAGTGAAAGTACTCTTATATAAAGGGATATCTACTAGTTATACATAAATATAGAAATGCTTCCTTAGGCCACGCTATGAACACAAGGTGGAAAAATGGACAACTAAAACAAGAATATAGTACCGATAATAGTACAATTATAGCCTAAATGTAACACTCAAAACAAATGGAATAGGAGAAAAGTAGTATATTAACCATGGAATGAATAGACATATAGAAAAGGATATAATGAGAACGCCCCAGTAGAGATTGCCGCACGTACATTTATGTTGCATTGAATTAGGGTTACAATTGGTTACACACACATGTTTTTGTAATGTTTTATTAATTGGATTATTATGTTGGCAAATCTTGTATTGTTTTTGTGTATGGTTTGATTTATCGTTAACTATGTTATGTGTGTATAGTGTACTATATTAACCTGCTCCATGTCACATGAGCTGTGATGGCTCATATAGTCATATGGGATCTATAGAAAATATACAGTAAAATAAATATATATGTATAGCATTCTAAGAGCTTGTGAAATACCTGCCATGCACATTTAATAACTTAAATGAAACAGTAAAGCACTTACCTGATTGTGGTTATCCATTCTGTGCCAGTTTCCACATCACCTTAGNAAAGCACTGACCTGATTATGGTTATCCATTCTGTGCCAGTTTCCACATCACCTTAGAGATCTACCACTGGTGGTAAACATCTGGAGGTACAGCACGCAATGCGTTACTCTTTTTTTACATGGAGAGTTCCCCAGGAGGCCTATAACCATGTCACAAGCATGCATACAATGGTGAATCATAAAAACAACTTCACAAGTTGTTTCTACAATACATCATCATATGCTTCTGCGAGGAGTTTCTTGCACAGCTTGTGCAGTTCCTCAGCATGTCACATCTGCTGCCCATGAAGCTCTTTCCTGTGTTCTTCTGCTCGCAATTCACATTGAATTGCCCGTTCCTCACGTTGCACTGCTCGAGCTGCCTCTGCTTGTTCATTGGCAAGGCTGTTCTTCAGCCTCTGCCAATGCCTTGTGTGCCCTCATTCGAAGCCTGTTTTCTGCCTTTTGCATTGCTAGGACTTTTCGTGCACGTCTGTCTGAACGCTCAAGGTTTGAAATCCTACATTCCAACTCCACATCTATGGTTGGTATACATCTAGAGCTTAGCCTAGTACTTGAACCAGATACAGGTGTTGGTGGAATAATGCTCTGAGAGGCCTCTTCTGGTGCACTCACTACCAGCGATTTGCCAGAAGTAAATTCATCACAATAGGCATTAGAGATGCAGCCTTCCTCAATAGACTGTGGCATAATAGTTTCTACACAAGCGTCACCTTCTGCAGAAACTATTGTGTCACAGTCTACCGCATCATCCACGCAATGTAGTACACCGCCCAAAGCCATTTCCAGCTCTGGTTCTGTGACAGGATCGTTTACAAAAGGTCCTCCCCCAGTGGCCATTAGCTGTCTTGTGGCAAGAGCAAGGGCTTTCTTCCGCTTCGTTTTCTCATTGTCCCAGCATTTCTTCAGCTGGGCAGTGGTACGCTGCAAAGTGTAACAAAACGTACATTACTTGAAAACAGTTATTACATAAAATAATTTGGAGGGCAGACAACACACAAACAATACATAACTCTGTTTCAATTATCACTTAACGAAACTTACACAGAACTGTCTGTGTGCTATATTCTGTGATAAATGAATTGTAGCCCCAGCTTTAGCAAACATATGGTAAATATGTACTCAATTGGATAGTGCACTGATAATAATAATGTACACGTTATTTTATGTTACATTTCAAATGGCAACACTGCGTTGCGTCACTACTCCAATGCGGACTCGAGACCACGGAGGGTTGTCGGTTGCTTATATCAGTTAATTGCTTATTGAATAAATCAGTGTATAAACAAGTGTGGTTTTCTTTACTTCTATTATTCTAATAGTACATTGTAATGTACGATATACATTATTTGACATGCATCAAAGGATTCTTACATGATGCAAACAGGCTTCTTTCATTGTGCCTAATTGTATACGTACATCTCAAAAGATCCTGTCAAATTACTTTTTCATTCGTAATTAACACCTTGCTGTGGCATGAAAATGCAAACAGCTGCTATTCTCCCGTATTAATATATAGGATCATACAATTATGGTTAACAGAACATGAAACATTTTCGTAACACACATACGTACAAGCAATGCACTGTTTACCATTGTCTGTAAGGGTTTATATTTATATTACAGGTGATACTGCGTATCAAACAAATGAACTAAAATGCAATACTTCCTTACCTTGGTAACATCAGGATGCGAATTGAATTGGCATTCTATTTGGACCCATGCCTCCTTTTTGGCAGTCAGGTTACTGCAATATGTTTTCTTATTTTAGATTACGTTCGCAAAAGTACGAACGAGCCCAAATAAAATGCTTCGTTTATTAATTGAAAAACCCTGAAACCTTCCACCTGATGACATTTTACAGATCAAAACAATATATCATTACCATAGACTACGTAAGAACATTTAGATACACAAAATATTGCACTTCTTCCTATTGGCTGTTAACTATGACGTTTCCATGTCGTCACTAAAGTTCGTGTATCTTCGGTACACGATCGGCCTTCCTCGGGAAAAGGACGAGTCAAGGCTTTCCTTCGGTAAGGAAAGGAACGACTAGCCTTTTTGCGTCTTTGCACGATACTTTAAGAAAAGGAGCGAGGTTTCCTTCTGCCTTCCTTCTGGAAGGAAGCCTTGAAGAACAAGAAAAGGAAGATCTCTGCATACGGCCCTAAGTGTTTGCGAGTGTCAGTGGTCGCCAAAAGCACGGCAAAACCTTCCCCAGTTTACACAAAGTGCAAACCACAAGTAAACTGTGCTACTAAACGTAATTAAAAATTACATGAAAGTGAAGTGTCAACGACTTCCTACTTAGAACACGGGCTTCACCCGTACCAACCTAAGTTAAGCTCTTACAGGCATCACCTAACTGGGGACATCTCAGTTTGTATTTTTAGTGGGAATAGTGAGCGTAAATATGTACATGTTTATTTTTGCAGCAGTCAACAGGTATATGGACTTGGATAGACAGGTTTACAGCACTATGTGCCTGTAAACCTAAAAGTGCGAAAGCCCATCATCATGAATAATTAAGTAGCTTGTTTAGTATAGAGAATATGCAAATTTTTTCTACCGACAATGTTCAGTCTGCATTTAGTTAAGGGAGGTTTCCCACCCATTCATTGTAAACAATTAAGAACCTAACCCTATTTTGCATTTCTTATATACACACACGTTTCCGACTTCCTCTGTCTTCATGGCAAATGGCTGGAAAGACAGCAAGAGTCATTTAGTCTGAAGCGGGCATTCAATGGAGCAGGCCACAATGTTAGTGACTCCCAAGCACTTCATCATCTTCTGTTTTCTGCCGAGAACCATAGTTTTATCTTATATTTCTACCAGAATAGTATAACTTAACGTAAAATCATCGCCTGGGAGGAGCATCTGCTGCAGACCTACAGCCCCAGAAGTGTAAGTTCACCTTTCTAATCTGGAGAGTACATGCTCATTTTTCCCGCATAAGACCCCGACTGGCTTAGTGCGTCGGGTCCGCTTAATGACATGAGCACTGTCAACTCGTTTATAGTGTCCAGACATCAATAAATGACTGCAATACATAAGTCAGCATTTAGATTTACAGCCCTTGCCTCTTAAAGGCATTTTGGGAGCTGGACCCACCAACCGGCCCTTCTAAGGGGTTTTTTTAATGTTTTCAGTGTAACATGTACTTTTATCAGTGTTTAATTGGTATGTGGAGTGGACTTACAACTCCGCATTTAGCTAACTTGATACCTGCATAACTGTTCACCTCACAACGGGCACCCACGACGGTACTTGGCCAACCACGACTGCCCACTGCTAGCAGCCTATCGAACCGCAGTTAATAGCCCTTGAATTGGGACGTAAAGGATCGGGATGACTGCCTAGCCACCTGGGTGACTCGGTCACGACCCACAACAACAGAGCAGCAGATAAGAAATCTACAAGATGTCTCTGGTGAGTGTTTCCCTCCAGAGCTTTACACGAAGTACGGTGCAGCGGTGTTTACACTGCCATTCCCAACCCCGACCTCATGTCACAATGAAACACAAGAGAAGCCAATAGAAACCACTAGAATAAAATAGAAACCAATTGGCTACAGCCCAATAGAAACCAACAAAACACAACATAAGCCTGGACACCAATTGAATACAACAAAACACAACCGACTATAGCAGAACAGAAACCATTGGGAGCCACTACAACAAAACAAAAACCAACAGACTACAGAATAACAGAAACCAATGGAACACAGCAGAAACCAATAGAAACCACTCACAGAAAACAACAGACTATAGAACAACAGAAAATAACAAAATACAACAGAAACCAATGGTAACCACTAGAAAACAACAGAAGTCAACAGACTAATGTACATCAAAAACCAACAAAACACAACAGAAACCTACAGACAGAAGTCAACAGAAACCATTAGATTACAGCACAAACCAACATATTAATTTATATCAGAAAAAAACCTAATCCACTAGAAGTTCTACCCCAATAGAAAACAACTAAAACCAATGGTTCCAGTGTTTGCTGACAACAGGAACTAATAGAAACCACTGAAATGTTCCCTGTCTGCTAAATTTTTATACAACAGAAACTATTGGATCCAAATAAATGATATTGGGACACCAATGGAAAACAGTAGAAACAAACAAAAATGCATTCGAAGGATAATTCCACACAACAGAAATCACTCAGAAATCACAGTTGGTTGGTACGAATGGTGATGTTCGTGTATTAGGTCATGTACAGTATGTGTATTGTGCTTAGTAAATATGTATTATGGATCACGTATTTATGCTTCTACACTCCAGATCCCTTTAACATGCTCCGAAAACAGGTTTGACCTTGAACATTAGTTGCAAGTTGTGACGTGCACCACTTCTCCCGGAAGTTCTCCTGGAAGTTGTTATCAAGTATGTGTAGTTTGTGTGTATCACCACGGTAGTTTTTTTTTAAAAGCATTGCACAATGACAGGAAACAAACATGCAACAATTTTGGCCATGCTGTTCAGTTTTTACGTATTTCATGTTGCAGCTATATGCTGGTAGTGTCCGGAAGTTCAGAAAATTAGCGAATTTTACCATTAAATTCTTGTGATTTACAATTGCTATTATGCATGCTTTTTTTTTATTTCTATGTGACATGTTAAATCGAATTATTGTGTGCAAATACAAGAGTTTCTCTGCAAATGTTTCCATGTGAAGTGTTATAGTATAATTATTGTGCGAAATTCGAGTGTTTGTGGAGTTTACACAAACTGAATATATGTTAACGTGTTATATACATGAGTTATCAGAAATAGATCACAAAGGAGCTATATTCACATGGGTGAGTAATGAAAATAATTACTGAATTTTAGCATGAAAAATATATATAGTGTAGTGATTTGTACTGTGTAGTATTGCATGTAGCAGTGGGAAATGTAGTAACGAAATTGAACGTAACTTCATGATAGGTGAATCACAGAGGATGGATGAACCGATGTATACTTAGTATACTTTTTCTAACATGATATCTCGTGTCGGCACACACTCCCCCTGTTATCACATCGCGAAGTTAGGTTAAGTTAGGATAGGTCTTCTTGCACTTAACGTGGTTAAGAAACCCAAATTATATGATATTTTTTAAGTTTTATGGGTTTTACCACACAATTTACCTTATCTTTATCACCCACCCCGCTATCGAATTTGGTAGTATGTTTTGTGTATATCGTGTTGCCCCTAGTAAATTCGTGTTCAGTGAGATAAATAATTTATATTTAATGTGGTAAAGGAACACAAATGGCATCTAATTAGCATACATTTTACATATTTTACCCCATAAATTTCCTGATATTCATAGCCCTAACCACTATCGAATTGGGTAGTATGTACTGTGAATATCGTGATGCCCCTAGTAAATTTGTGTTCTGTGTTATAAGTAATGTCGATATTTACCATTTTCCAAGAAGGTTTTTTTTTCGGATAAGCTCTATTGTGGATAATTACCACATTCACTATATGGTGTAATGTTTGCTTACATTTTGCTTAACAATAATTTTTAGTGGTAACAATTATTGTTACACATAAAATATTCGTGTTGTTGCAATATTGTTAAGAATAGAACATTTATTGCATAAGATCAAATTTTACAGGGGAATGTTCGAAATACATCCTGGACTTGTAAGGTTGTTTCTGTGTAATACACAGAGGCATATTAGGAATAAAAAAATGTGTGCTGTTTAACAAAACACGCGATTGGTTATATTATTGAGACCTAGCTTAGCTAATACAAACAAAAGGTGATATTCTACAAACAAATGACAGTTTTCTCTTCAGTCATGTGGCAGGTTGGTGCAGAACTCCTGGGGTTTGGATCCAAAAAACACCTTGAGAACCTGCAGGTCATAATACTTTCACTGTGAAACAGATAGGGCGCCTAACCAGAAACCAAAGTATTGCTGTTTAGGCCTAATAATATTATAAAGCAAAATTAGACTACATTAAAAAAAAATTCACTAAATTGAGTTTACAGTACAGTAGGTTTGGTTTCATTATGTTCAGTTACATTAGGTTACCTTATGTGAAGGGTATTTACAGTATGTTAAGTTCAGTTACTTTACATTGCATTACTTTAACATCAGTTGTGTTTTGTTAGGTTACTTTAAGGAAAGTTGTTAGGTGTCGTTAGGTCATGTTAGGGAACACTGTTATGGTAAGTTGTAAGTAATACAATCATACGACCTAACTTCATACAATTCACCAGGTAAAAGAAAGGTTCCAGTGATGTGTGATGCCTCCCTCCTCTCTTAACCTGTTCATCCTACTGCACCTGTACAGCAACTATATTTCCTTTATGGGTAGGGGAAAGTCGACCTGAATGTGGTGGTTAGACCTCCACAACACCAGCCTCAGCACAGTGAGCTGGAAGTGCACCCCACTTTCTCGATGTTCAGGTTACTGCTGGAGTCAGGGAACCATCCCACATCCATGCCCTCAGAAGTGAGGCAACTTTTAAGGGTGTAATGATTTGGGCCGATAAATATCGCTAATAAAACTACCCAATATATATGTCCCCAGAGAAATGAATGCAATGAGGTGGCGACAACATCTTCGGAGTTCCAGCAACCCCCTTGTGTACCCCCTCTACATGTGTTTACATACCTGTATGTGCATGTGTGTGCAGTGCGAGTGTGGTGAAAAGCATCACTTTCAAATTAAGGTGCCATTGCCATTGAATTACCATTGTTTTTACGAAAATCGAGCATGCTAACGCACGCCCCTCCTGGGGAGAAATGGACTCGCCCAGTGCGAGCCATCAACTATCATCCTTGAGTATAAGAAAATAAGGGTGAAGTGTATTTATCTATTATTTTTATTCGCTGCTAAAATTGCCTCCACATGCCCCTATGCCGGGTCTGCACGCCACAACACAGTACAACAAAGCCAGCTCTGATGCTGTTTCACCACCATGGCATGCCTGCTGCCTGCCTCGGAATGTCAAACATGCAGCTGAGCGATGCTACTTTGGCTCACATGAGCCACACATGAAGCAATCCACACAGGATGTGCCCAAATCACCACTACGACACTATCAGCTTGCTGACAGCACCAACAAACATCGACACCATGATGCTCTGCATCCCTGACGCCACTTCACCTTACAGCCGAGCTAAAAGCACCACACAATTACCAGTAAGCAGTGTGGTGTCCACGCAAATGTGCTGTGTTGGCAACACCTGTCACTGCCATGCGTGAAACTCAGTGGTGACAGCTGCTAACAGTGTGGTGACGTGTGTGTAGAACTCCTGTGTCGACTGTGTGTCAAACAGAACATAAACAAATGCATGCATTCCAGTTACAGACATTGCTACCAACACTTAAGTAATTTCATACACAAACATTGTGTGCCAAGGCCAGTTCTACATCAGACAGCTAAGCGCATCACTGCTACCAGCTGTAGGCATTACCACTCGTCACATAACATGGCTCCACCATCCCTGCACTAACAATGTACCTGGTCATCACCACGCTTGCCCTGCTAATACCCTGGCTTAATATCTCATCGGCTAGGCCTGGGAGCCTGTGCGGGCAGCGTGGGTGTGACCTATCACCAAAGGAGTAACCAAGACCCACTCTGTGTTACTACAGTGACGCACAAAAGCCTCAACCTTCTCCAGCAGCACCTACTGCGACAACATGGCCACCATGCGACCTTGGAGCTGGCAACATGCCAGGGAGCTGTCTCTGCCCCCTCTCCTCTTGGTGTGCGAGGCGAGGTGGAGAAGCAGTCCTCCACTCCTCACTCCATGTTTCATTCAGCTTCCTAGCAAGTGCTGTCATTCTCTCGCCCTGCACAAGGGTGTGTGTGGCCCGCCCACCCGCTCCCACAGACGAGACATGGCATTCTACATCCAGTGGTCCCCGTGAGTTAAAAAAGCCGAGTGAACCAGCGCTACACCACGTATTTTCGCCTGTCAATGGAAACATCTGTCTCTCTCTTTCTGCTCCATGCAGCACTCTTTCATCACTCCACTGTGTACAGAACAGCATAGCAGTCATAAACTACTCTCAAGATGCAATGCAACAGCATAGGTCAGCATATCGTGTGTTGTAAATTTTCGTTGTACATTTTATTTTGTTCTCATTAAGGAAATTTCAGGTGATCATCTTGTTTGTTTATCTGTTCTCAACTTGTCGTACTTTAGGGCTTCACACCAGTGTTTATTGTATACCACCACTTCTCCAACTTGACTGAAGTGCACTAGGTTTTGTCAGTGTTTATTATCATATTTACTATGTGGTTTACCAATTTATTTATCATAGTTTATTATGTTAATCTTACATAATCGCCAGTTTTTACCTTCATGCATGTGCTCTAGTAGACAGTTTATGTTATTGTTGATCAGTTTTTGATTAATTTATGTTGTTGTTTACCATACAACTGCCTCTTTATTTAGTGTTTGCACTTCACTGCACATGGTTTTCTTTGCACTTCGTCATTGTAAGGTAATTTGTATGTAATTTACTAATTTAATATATTTAGTGTTTATGATACTTTGCTAATTATCACATTTCTTATATTATCTTCTTACTATTGACGGGGTCGCGAGGTTACCCAGGGATGGTTTGATGTTATATTGCCCGGTGCCATAACTCAGTGGTGAGCTAATGATGAGGGTCGTCCGGTCGACGGCTCATGGGGACCCTGGTAATCCTCCGTCAGTTGGCCGATAAGTTCTCACTTACTTACTGTTGCGCTTTTATAACTGATTACGAGATTGTAGGCCGTCGCATACGCCTGAACTATGCTAAATAAATGTGGGTGATGCTACAAAAGATGCCCTACAATGAATTGACACTGATTTCACTTGGTTGAGCAGTTTATTCACTGTCCTTGCTACAGTTGAATAATGCGTGAAGGATGCCTGGTAATGGGATCAGCATTTAAACTGTGAAAAACACGTGGTCTTAGATTGAGACGCGATTGCATTAAACTCTCCGGTGAGAGGGCGGTTGACTCTCCCCTCAGTACATTAAAATAACACAAATGTTCTGGTTGACTAATATATAACTATTGTTGTGACAATGATTGCAGCCTACACAAATGTCCGTTAATTTTAAAGTTGTTGGACGGGAAATGTCACCACACTAAATGATTTCTTACAATGCCGGAGGCCTTTATAGGCAATCTATATTTTAGAAAAGCATAATTACTGTTATACAAATACACATTAAATAAGTTATTACATTTTATCCTAAAAGTGTTTGAATTTCACTTCCGATGACGCATTGAATTGCACTGGCTACAGTGTTGTAAGGATGCTGTCTCCTGAATGGTTGGACGAGTCCACCTGGGCAAAGGGGTGTGGAATGCCATACTTGATTGCCATTTATGCAATGACTGGGTTCAATATCTTTATAAAAATTCTGTACACTGCTGGACGACACTTTGGGGCACCTATCTCTTCACCTCCGGCCTACCAGCCAGTTAAAGTCACCCGGCGGTGTGTTGTGTTGTATTCAGCCATGCGAGCTGCAAGGATGCAACAACCAATTGCCAGTGCACCCAACTGCTGTGGCTTTGGGGTAAACACTGTTTCGGATCGCCTACCAATTTGTTAAAAGAGTTACCTCTTGTAATAATTGAGTAAGGCGGTCTCTTGAGTTGAGTAATCCTTGTCGGCAAGAAAGTGTAAGCTCATTTCTTGTCGACCCGCACTACGCACTCTTGGCCTTACGTAGTTGGTGCGGCCTGGTGCAGCTGGTGTAGCTGTTACTGCAGCAGTCAGATTGGGCACAAGGAACTCGTGGACGCATGGTTCATGTCACTCTAGTGCTATGGTGCCTTGCATCTTTGTATTAATTTTATGGCCCTCAGCCTCGTGGCATTCTAAGTGTCGTGATAATAGTTTAGCTAAATATTATCATTGTTAATCTTTGTTTACATTTAAATTTTCGTTGATTAATTGTACTAGTGTGTGTTTCTTGTGTCATGCCATTTTTTTTTTTTGCCCATTTTAAGCCATTCTATTTATCCATTTTGTTGTTTACCTCTCTCTGCGATGGCGAATGCACATCCTGCTTCATATAAAAGTGGCACATGTTGACCATTCTCACTTGTCTGCTACAGCATGTCGGCTGGCCACAGCCTGCCAACATGTAACCACGACACCCTGCGCCACGTATTTCCAAGGGACATGCCACACAAAATGGGCTGACAGACAGATCTGCCAGCATCCCTGAATCCTGGGTGTGGCAGTGTTCGGCACATTTTCATACTCTCGTGACACCACTGTGCTGCTGCACCATCGTGGTCTGTGACATTTGTGCCATTTTAGGCACTCACTATGTTTCATTCTATAATTATTTTCACTTTCTGAAAATTAATTATTTTTTACATCAAAGCAATTTTGCTGGGCATTTGCTATCTCATGTATTTGTGTATTATCATGTCTGATTATCTTCATTAATGTCATGGTCACATTTTTGACAATTTTGTGTATTTAACAAGCAATATTTGTATATTTATGTTAAGTCGTGATTTTAAAGTTTGTAGGTGGCCCGCTTCGAGTGTCATCTGACCAAGTAAAAAGTATTTAAAGTAATTTTACTTGAAAATAAATAAATTGTAACAAACATGTCTGTTGGAAAATATTGTTTTGCTTTTTGTTATTTTTCGTTCAGTTCTTTTGAATTAAACATTATTATTGTCAAATCCCAAAAATAATTGTTGTTGTTACTGGTGTGTCAAATGCGATATCTGTGACAATCACTGCTACTTCCTGAACACACCCTCTCACTTTCTTTTTGCTTATGAATAATATTGGTGTTGTTTCGGTTTTTGATCGACTCTCTTACCATCCTTTAATTATGGACTAATCATCAATTTTTACCACTTTCCGTAAACTCCTTTATAAATCTCTTTTATGTCCCGATAATGTAAATTATTAGTTTCTGCTGGGCTTCCATTGTTCTGGTGTCATGTTATGTTACTTAGCAGTTGCCCAGTCGGGTCTAAAATGAAGCCTTGGTGAGGCTTGTTGACAATTCCATGTTGCTGCTCGTGTTCGGGCGTGTGGCCTGACGCCTGGTTGGTTTTGAACTTGGATAATGGCAAGAGTATTCTGGTAAATTCCTGAATATATGAGTTCACCATGTGCATGTGCATGCACCAGCATTCAGCACATAGAGTCGCCCAACCAACATTACCTTTGTTTTGGAACTTGATTTCTGTTCGAACCTACTTTATTCTGAATAACAGAAACTTTTTGTTTTTAATTACCTATATTAATATTGTAAATAACCTTGTTAGCACAACTGACTCTTTTCTTCTTTGGGATACCAACAATTGAATTTATAAAATTAATTATAAAGTAAAAATTAAAACATTACAGCAAAATAATAACATTTTAAAGTCTGTATCAGCTGTTAAAAGTATGATACTATGTTATTCTTTTGTTACTTTTAATAAGATAATATACCATAGTTAGCTATTCGCGGATTTATCCTCACCAGAGAGCAGCAACGAATTGGTCAAAAAGGTGGGTGAAGACGGCAAAAAGAAACTGCAGGGAATCTGTTCACCATAGGGATTTGAATTTTGTTTTTTGAATAATTCTTCTAATATAAAAACAATGTGAATGTTTGAGCTTGCGGTATAGATGCATGAGATCATGGAGTATTTAGGTGATTTTAATTATCCTGTTAGTTGAGTGCTCGGAAATAGTAAAGGTGAAATATTCCACAATAGCATCAGTGTATTCAATCAGGGTGTCTAATAGCACCAGTAGTATTAATTGCATCAGTGTTCATAATTGCATCAGGGTATTTATTCAGTGTTATTAATTGTATCAGTGTATATAATTAATATCATAATTGTCATCATGAAAGACAGTCGATACAGCCACAGCCAGGGACATTTGACATTGTACACTTGGCAATACTGTGGCTAGTACAATGGAAATGTTTAGGATTAATATAATAATTTTTATTGTGTATTTGTATAAGGAAAAATTATGTTATCTTAGGTTAATTTAATTCATGTCACTTCCATCTCATAATCACTTTTTTTTAGTGTATATTGTGCGTCATCGCTTCGCCGCTTGGCGTCGGCTGTGCTCCGGTAGCGGAAGCCGGCCCATGCTTCCACCCAGTTCTCTGCAGCACTTGAACGCATCAAGACATGTAAGTCTCTCGCTCCGCAAAGGCCCTCAGTGCCGACATTTTAAGCTGAACTCATATTTACTGCAATAGACTTCACTTCATGAACCGGATCATTAATTTTATTTGTTATAGCGCCGACAGGAGAGCAATGTTACTCTCATCGGAGAGTTTTAACGCAATCGCGTTTCACATTATAAAGCCATGTGTTCGCCGTTTAAGGCCGCGAAGGCCACATTTTGTACTATAGTTGTGTGTGTTCATTAAGGAGTCGTAAGTGTTTCATTTGTAATTTAATTAAGGCGTGTGAGGCGGCCTACAGCCTCGACATCATATGTGATGGAGTGTTAACCAGAGTCCCATAGGCTGACGACCGTAACGACCCTCATTTCATCTGCTCACCACAGGGCTGTGGTGCCGGGCACATATTTCCTACATCATCAGCTCTGGCAACACCATGCGTCAAGTTGACTTTTCCAACTAGGGACGAGTATTTCTCCGAGCCATTGCTTTACCACGTCAGGTGTTGCATCTCGTAATAGCAATGTTAATAATATTATGGCATTCTGGCTTCAAACCGCAAAGTTGGATAGGCATCCTCATCAGATTAATATGACATGAACACTGGAGACCAAGTATATCTTGTAGTTACTTGTGTAAAGCGGCGTGGGTAATTTGTATACATATCGCAGCTATAGTCGTGTATCTGAATAGGTAAATGTTATTAATTTATCTTACGTTCGCAGTACAGTTGTTAGTATTAGCGGTAGTGATGCTCATGTGACACAATGAGGAAACCGAAGCATGTGAAATGAATTTACAATAGGAAAAATAGCAAGTAATATTTAAACTTATGAAGTAGTAAAGTAGTAATAGCTGTAATTGGTAAATGGTCCCAGATACACTGATTTAATCATCCAGTGGAATTCAGATGTTTCTAAAAAGTGTTCATTTCAGAAATAATGGTTTTACCATTCAATTTTAGCATGAAATTATTAAACCATTGCTAGAAAGCCTAAAGAGGCACAAACAGTGAGGGGTTATGCTTTTATGTGAAAATTTATTTTGTCCAGAGTTCATGTTTGGTCTCCAGACTCAAGAATTTTAGTAATTGTACAGATATGAGTCATGTCATACAAAACTTATGGAGTAATACAATAGAGTAACTTAAGCTTATTAATTGTTGAAATCAAATCCGAAAGTTCTGAAAGAGTACAGAGGATTAACAAACATGTTTTTAATTTTTTTTAATTATATGAATAGGCAGATTCTTAATATTTTGATTGTAATATGTTATGTAATTTTAGTGCAATTATTACAAAATTTCGGAGTGTTCTAGAGTAATCTTATTTACATAATTTTTTAATTATTACAATTTTACCTTTTAAATGCTTATGTACACTATTACCTACAATAAAATATTTTCATAGAATATTTATATACAATGGGCCTATAGCCTATCTACTTTCAGGTATATGCATATTGGAAAATTAAGACTTAATTTGCTAATCAGAAACTGTATGTGCAGATATATGGTAAATTACATTAGATTACTTTTAATATGCTACACATATACAAAACTACATTGTTTGTGAGTTGTATTTTTGAGGTCTACACATATTCGTTAAAAATCATAATATACACAATTTTCTGGTAGTATTGTTTTACAATTTTTCGGAAAAGCGGAAGCTGACACCATGATGCTCAGTCTGGCTACAGAAATCCGACTGGCTGGCCGTACATGAGTTTCGCTCTGTGCAGACACCCTCGGCACCTGCAACTTTGGCTGTTTTCACTTCACTGCAATAGTTACTTATTAATACCGGAACATTTTTCTTTCTTTTGGTGTATAGGGGTCGACCTCTGCCCCCTGCGATATTTATCCAGGGTTTAGCACATTATGCGTATCATTTTAACTTACTGTTCATGGCCTAAGCCATTTTCTCCATGTTGTTCATTGGCACACCGAGTGTTGAGTCCGCTTAACTGTGTACCTGTAGTATAAGTGCTCATATATCACAAACCACAAGTAATTATCTAAAATCCATGCTTGTATTTTATTGTGTTAATCCTGTCTGGGTACTTAGGATGCTGCACCCACTTTCAGCACAATCAAAGTGTAAGTAAAAGTGTGTGAGGTGTCACACAACCTCACCAACATATTAGGTAAAATACACTATGCATTTTGGATTACTGGCACCATCTACGGCTACAAGCACTGCAGACCTACTGAGGACTCCAGGGACCCGTTGGTCTTCGGCCGTACGACCCTCAATAACTCGTGTTCACTGAGTTATGGTGCCGGGCAAATTCATCAGTCCACTCCTTAATCTGGTAAGCATGGCAAGGGTGGACCCTCATCACCATCCATATCTGGTTATGTCTAGGCCAGATCTGGGCATGGGTCAGTGTGTGGAATACCCAATTCTTAATGACTTCAAAGGAAAAAGTTTTTAATGCATTACTATTTTCGCAGATATGTACAATAAACCAACAAAATTAATAACAAAAGCACTTTGGCACTACTCTTTGTTGGCTGGCCGAATTAAAAAATTGACAGAATTGGAAAATTATTATTGCAAAATTGGAACCATAGATACGAAAAAATAGTTAAAAACAACCATACTCCGATGTTCCATTGTAAAGTTCTTTAATTTACCTCCTGTATTTAAAAAAAACATATAGTTGTATAATGCTGTCTGCCTTTATAACTTACATATATTTCACTAATGCTTGTTGTTTGTTTGTTACCACAAAGAGCATTGAACATTTCTCGTGCTGCATAGACAATTTACAAATACATTCCACCATCAACAACACACATTCATTTTATTCGAAATTGGAGTATATGCTTAGTTTAAAAGTATGTATAACTTTCATTAAAACAGTTATCTGTAAATTAAAACATGTACAGCGGAAAATTTGGATACTAATTTAATAACAGTGGAAAAGTAAAAATAAATAAATATTTGTCTGTGCAGTTTTGGATGTTGGCCTGCCTGTTTTGAAACAAAAACAGTACACATTAAGCAATTTGTTGTGGTGCCATTTAATAATAGTTTGTTTCGTTTTATTTGTTCGTTGTGAAAAATATACTTTAAAATTTAGTGCGAATTAGATAACATTGTAGTTATCACCAACAAATATGATGTGAATTTTTTTTTGTGAAATTGAAAATGAGATTTCGGTTTCATTTAGATAGGGCTCAAACCACTGATTTTATTACTTTATTTATAACTTCTACATGGCAATTGTTAAGATTAGGGTCTTTTCTGAAATGCTAAGCAAAAATACCAGAAAATGGTACATTTATTATTACTTATTACACTTAATTACTACGAATTCCACTGAAGCGACACAATTCGCAGTACATGGTACCAAATGTGATAGTGGGGAGGGCTATGAATATCAAGAAAATTGTGGGGTATAAGTCAATTGTTTTTAAATATTTTTAATATGCTCGCTAAACGACAATAAATGCAAGAAAACCATACTTATCCTAACTTCACGATATGTGAATCGCAGAAGGTGTCTATTGCACATTGGAAAACGAACAATAATGAATAACAGGTATAAATTATGGTAATTAAATCCGGTTGTTTAACTGCATTAAATGCAATAAAAATTGCAATAACAGATATGGTTCAGCACCTCGAACCACACATACTAGCACATATTCGTCAGCTGTTTCTGAGAGGGTGGGCAGCGTATGGCAATATCACCAGTGGGTGGCAGCTGTTGATTAGGTTTTGTTTCCTGTACTGCGATACACTTGGCTACAGTTTTCCGACACATATGAGACAGGTACGCTGTCTCTACTTCCTGCAATGGAACACCTTTTCCATAAAAGCAGAGACTCCCATCAGGTGGGTAGGGATACTTTTATTTGGGTTTGCAAAAGCAATTGGTAACAAAGTTCGTTTTCCCTATATATTTCTGGGTCCAAATGTAGTGAATATTTTTTTACTCAAAGCCTCATTAAAATACATATAGACCAAATATGGTCACCCAAAAGAATACAATATGATTATTAAAAAAACCCATAGAAATGGACATGAAAATCCTCTCAGTTAAACAGAAAAATACTACTGAATAACACAAATTGAACTGTAAATAAACATTATTACAATATTGCAATATTAAAAGAAAAAAACCTGTATGGTGAATTATTACATAAGTTTTACAACCTGATACAACAGTTCCCCCTCAGCCTTCACAGGTATTAGAGTTCCGTCCTAAAAAGGTCCCTCTCTGCTTCTCTTTCGAAAAACGAGAAGCCGTCCGTTATATTTTTTCAAAGCTTTGCTCTCGAACATTTTTTTCATTTTCATGATGAAGTGTAGACAGCACCTCATAAGGACATCATATGCAGCATGCATGCCTCCAGAAGATCTTTAAGACAGTCGGTGGAGGAGGGGGATGACCCGACGAGGAAGCCAGCAGGTTTAAGTTCTGTACCAGCATGCATCAACAGCAGCAGCATTATCGTAGAACAAGAACTCATGGTACAGGTTTTCTTAACAGGTGCTTGTGTAGATGTGATCCCATCACAATTTAAAAAAAGTTTGATCAAACATTGTGTTATGGTATAGGTGTATATTTACTTGTACTTATTCCAGGAACATATAATTGCTATCATGTTAAGAATTTCAACAAGGTACATATCCATAAAACCATCACGAATAACCATTTTTCACAATTGATTGACAAGATGCAATGCGACGTGCTCGACGCTGGTGCCAGAGACACATTTATTTTCAATTTTTATAATACAGAGATGGCTTGTCGGCGGCGGCCAGTGACACAGACTTTGCTGCCATCTGTTAGCCTGCAAGGGAATTTTTACTGAAATTTGAAAAGCGAACGAAAGGCAGTGAATTTTTTGTCATTAAATCACCAAACTGGATTATTTTTGTGATATAATGTTTACCTCTTTAAAAAAAAATTATCTATTTATTTTAAATAGTCTTTTCGAACATGAAAAACTCATCAAGCATTGGAAAACATAATTACTTTTGTTTCCCTAAACAAAGTAGAAAGGTATATACATTTGGACTTCTATTAGTATTCCTGGAAACAAATGTTATTCTTCTTATTTCCCATCACCAGCGACGAGCGTCAGAACCAATGTTCTTGGCTTCATTCGACAGTTTCAATGCCAAATGATAAATGATTTTGTTTATTATTGTATTGAACTTTCCATTACATCAATTTTTTGTAAGAGATGTGTGAGCTCGTAACTGGTTCTGGGGTTTACATAGACAGGCAAGTAAAGAACCAGTGAAGAAACAAGGTCACATGGCCAGTTGGCCAGAATAGCATTAGAAGCAATTTTCAAGAGAGAGGTTTTGCAGAGCAGTTCACTGTTTGGCAATCCAGCATAACATTCAAAGCCTTCAAAAGTTAGGCCTGTATTGAATTATAATGCAGTCAGTGAAATTATGCATATGTTTAATTTTTGAAATCTTCAAAATATTCAAATAATGATTTTATGAAAATATGATTTGTAAACAAATGGTTTTGTGGATTTTTGGATTTTAGGATTTTCCAAAGAGTCCCAAAGAAGGAATTTTAAAGTGGAGGATTACTTATACATAAAAAAAGTGCACAAAACTGTGCAAAATTCGCAAAATACAAAAGGATAATTGAAGAATCAAATTAATTAAGTTATTGGTGTTTTTGTTAGACAGGCTGAATGTTTCTAAAATAATGTTTTTCTTATTTCAAAAAACTTGATATTATCCTTGACTATGATTTCAGGTACAATTTCAAATGCCCCATAACAAATTATTGCTCTTTGAATTACGTTAATTTTAGTATGCAACAGTGCTTACTATCATTTGGTGTATTTGTGGGTAGTCAGGTACCAGAAATACTATTCATGTTGATATGTATGAGATGCACTTCTAAAAAAATTAAAAATAACCAAAGTAAATTTTGTGGCAAACTGTTTTGTTTGGTATATTAAACTGTGGCGGTTTAAACTTAATGTGCACTACGACTACGTTGTTTAATAACTTTAATGTTTAGTATGCATATAGACAACAGTTCATATAATAAGTTATATATTGACGTGAAGCACGCGTCCACGAGCTTCTTTCGCCCACCTTGACTGCCGCAGTCACAACCACTACACTAGCTACACCGGGCCGCACTAACTACATCGTGCATAGTGCAGGTCGACAAGAACGGAACTTGCACCTTCTTGCCGACAAGGATTACGCAACTCAAGAGACCGCCCTACTCATGTATTACAAGAGGTAACTCTTATAATATATGGGTTGGATAATCGAAACGGTGTCTAACACAAAGCCACAGCCGTTTGGCGCACTGGCAATTGGTCGCTACGTCCTCGCAGCTCGCGCAGTTCAATACAACTCAATGCACCACCGGGTGAAATCAACTGGCTGTAGGCTAGAGCTGAAGTGATAAGTGCCCCAAAGTGTCATCCAGTAGTGTAAAGAATTTTTACAAACATATTAAACACAGTCACCGCATTCACATCTACAGTCAGGGGTGTGTTTTATTGCAACAATAGTGATCAAGCATGGCATTCCACACCCCTTTGCCCAGGTGGATTCGTTCATCCCTTTAAGAGACAGCCACCTGGCAACACTGTAGCCAGTGTAATTTCAACACATCATCAAAAGTGAAATTCAAACACTTTTATGAGAAAATGTAATAACTTATTGAACATATATTTATATAGGAGTTATTATATTTTTTAAAAGGGAGATTTCCTATAAAGGCCTCCAGCGTTGTAACAAATCATTTAGTGTGGTGATATTCCCCATCAACTTCAACATTAACAGACATTTGTTAATAAACGGGGGTGTCACCAATATGTTAAATTTAATTCATACAATTTTTCACCATCACAATCATATCACAGAATGATCATATTAGGTTTCATCATTCACCGTTTGACTTCGGTTCCCGCCACTCATGACGAAAGCCGACGCCATTCGCCCATTTCGTCTCAGCACCCAAACAAGACCTGCGGCATTGTTCGTCCGTTCTGCGAGCCCCCTCAGTACCCTCATTTAGGCTGCAATCATTTCACTACAGTAGTTATATATTAGTCAACCGGAACATTTTCATTACTTTTACTGTACTGAGGGGAGAGCCAACCGCACTCTCACCAGTTAGTTTAACGCAATCGCATATCAATATAAGACCTCGTGTATTTCACCGCTAAGGTCACTGGCAGTCTATATAGGTGCTGGGTCCATTTTCATGCATTATTCATGCATTATTCACCTGCAGTAAGAACAGTAAATAAACCGCTTTACCAAGTTTAATCAGTGTCACTTCATTGTAGGGTACTACATCCTTTGTAGCATCACCCACATTTCTTTAGCATATTTCAGGCGTACCAGACAGCCTACAGTTTCGTCATAGGGTACAAAAGTGCAACTGTAAATACTTGACATCTCATTAACCAACTGATGGAGATTACCAACTAGGGCTCCCTGGGCCGTCGACCGGACGACCCTCATCATTAACTCTCCACTGAGTTATGGCGCCGGGCAATACAACATTCAGTCAGCTTTGGATAACCACAACCACTTCAATATAGTGTTCTGTGTTGCAGTGCTGTGAGTTTATGTGTTGTATAATACTGTGTAAATAATGTACAAGTCAAATGGATGAAGAAAATACATGACATAAATGTGATTACATAATCATGGAATTAATAGGCTGTACCTGAACATGGTGATTATTATAATGTGTAGAGATTAAAACCAGAGGAATTTTACCTAGGTAAAATCAGTGACGAAACATTTCCAACTTAGGACAGGGGCAAGCATTTTAGTGCCCTTCCAGAAGACTTCTGCAGTGTATGGCATATTTTCTTAACACAATGATTATACATTCTGAAAGCAGAAATGACTCAGGTTATATGTGTGCAGCATAGTATTTTTTTTTGTACAGGAGTAATTATACAAAATATACCATCGCAGTGTAGACAAATTTTGTAGATTTATGCAAATGGTTCGAACCTGAACATATATGCATCTGACTCAGATCTGGACAGATATACGACTGGTTCATATCTGGCCAGATATTAAAAAAAATACCAGATCTGCCCAGTTATACGACTGTTCAGATCTGGCCAGATATAAAAATACCAGATCCGCCCAAATCTGAGAATGGCCAGATCTGGCCAGATATGAGATTCATTCAGATCTGGGCAGATCTGGCCAATCTCAGTTTTGGTCAAATGCAGTATTTTTATATCTGGCCAGATATAATTTTTCAATATGGGGGTCATCCATTGTGTAACTGCAGGTCTAGCCATTCGAGATATAGCAAGGAAGAAGGACACTAAGTTGTCATAATTAGGAAATACTATTAAATCGGTTAAATATAATCAATATTTTTAACAATTCAGATATTATTTAATGTCAATTGTAAAACATTCATAGGACATTATCTTGTCAAAGTAGGGTTTTTTATGGGGACCATATCCCCTGTGATCCCCTCTGTATCTACGGCTGTATGTTAATTAAACACACCCTGCAAGAAAACATAATTACATTGTGCCGTAGCACAAATAACATTAACACTGATCGGTTCAAAAACTCTGTATTTTAAATAAATAAGTACATCAACTCTGCAAGAAACCCTTGGGAGATCATTCAAGTTAAGTATCACGTAGAAAATACATTAAATTGTGCAAAAGAGTTGCAAATAAATACCCCCTTGATCACTATATAATTGATGACTATAAAATTAAAATACAACTTGCAAAGACTAGAAATGGAAAATTACTATGTGCCAATCTTTAAATAACGATTTAAACAATTATTAGAAAAACTTGACTAGATTCCACTTCATGACCAACTGGAAAGGAGGCCAGCTATTAAGCCCAGTAAAGCCTCGGTTATTAAAAATGCACGCATTAAAACTACTATTAAAAAAATTATTATTTCGGCAGAAGCACCAAAACGACCCATCATATCTCCAATCGAATAAAACTAATTCAAACTAACCACATTTAAAAACATACATAAAACAGCCTACCGTGAGAGTCGTGGACAGGATACATAATTAAAATTGATTAAATCTTGGACAGTGAACAAGACAATAGACGACATGTTAAAAACAAGGAGACACAGTAACACTACATTTTACTTTAACCGAAACAGAATTTTGACCTGCAACCGAAACCACAATTAGGAGAAAACTAGCATTACCTACTGCTCACCCAAGACGAACACAACTATGCCACACAAAACACTAAAATATTTAAAAGGAGCCCAACAAACACACATAAAACATTGTCCACGACTCACCATTAATTACGCCCTGATGCTCGGGGGCTCAGGCAACATGTCTAATTCATGTGAGCCACATTGCAGCATTTACATCCAAGAGGACAAGTGCAGCAGTTAAACCAATTCGATGTTTTCTTGCAGGTGACACGATCAGGCGAAGAACCCCAGCCATGAAGTGGCTTAAATAAACTATCAGAACTGAATAAAAAATGATGATGCACGAACATTACTNGGGGGGGAATCGAGCGACGGAGAACAGAGAAGGAAAGAGGAGGGTATACGAAACGAGCAAAGAATGTACCAACCACCACGTCGAGTTGGAAGCAAAGAAAATTTCTTGCGCGACGGGTGCTAGCATTGAAACATTAACACAATAAATCTTGGAAACTGGTAAATATATTCTTGTTGTTATGTTGCAAGTGAATAAGTATTTTTCATTTACATGTAACACTGGTAAGAACTACATCTAAATAAGTGACACCTAATATTGTATGAAAAATTATTTATTTCAACAGAAAATTATTTATATTCTATTACAACACAATTACATAACAGTCACAATGGTCACAAAAACTGTACCACTTTTAATCTTGTCTTCATACGTCTCATTTTCTTGTCCATTTTCAGAATATGTCGTTGGAATTGCAACCATGAGCTTCCATCGTCCTGTGATCACACCTGGAAAAATTGCCATATAAGTGCACACATTCTACAAAATAAAATTATAAGTTACACTATTATACAGTTCACCTTCTATAATATATTCACAGTTTCTTCACACTTTTTGAATCAAACCTTTTAAAAATCACTCTATGTGTAACGTCTTTGGTTGTTTCCTAAAATATGCCATGTATCATAAGTGTTTTATACTTGTGTTTACAAAAGTACCTTATTTTGGGTTAAATAGATCTTTTACTTGTATTTTTTTATATATATTATATTTTATTTATAATTAATAATAATAAAAACGGAGAGAAATTTGGTGTGTTAGTAATACCTATCAAGAAATTGTTGTTGGGCACAATGTTTTTTCACTGAGCATGCACGAATGTGGTACAGTGTCCTTTTAGTGTGATTTTTGCATGACACAGAGGAATAACTAGGAAGTATAACTTTAGCAGGGCTTCATAAATTGGCAAATTAACAGAGAATGGACTATATATTTGTATTTTTATAAAGTAAATTTAAGTTCATTACACAATTCATATGTAACAACACCAAGTTAATCAACTTGCAACCAAACTTATTCCATGAGAAAAATAACATAACAGGCAAAAAGCCTAGCTTCTCATGCAAACCATTATAATTTAAATGAACTTCCTGCTGGAGGGATCAGGAATTAGTATGAGCAGTAATTTTTTAAAATCATGACTTTACTGAAAAATGGGAAAACAATACCAGTAAATGGTATATATTGACTTTACAGATCACACTGGTGCACTCGAAGTCACAGGCAGACTTCCTGACAACTGTGATGAATAAATTGCCAGTGAGATTGAAGGGGTGCGATCTGCGAGAATGGCCCGTCGACCTGCTCCCACCACATGGTGACTGTGGTGGCAAAGGTTTGTGTAGGAGAGAAGAGATTATGGTGCAAGTCACAGTGACTGACACATAAGCCACTCTTGTTAAAGCTGAACAGCGAATGATTTGGCCACACTTAGAGGAAAGGGGCCACAGCACATGCTTTCTGCTACAGCTTCCTGGCCTGAGCAATCGTGATGAACTGTAGGCATTGTGGTGCATGCAAGGTACCGACCATGTGCGGTGTGTGTACAGTACTGAGGCCATGAGATAAGAACGAATTAACACTTTGACTGCCACCATACTTTTCGTAAAATGTGTGTTTTTGTCAAGGTCGTTTTATTGAAATAATCGCTTTAGTTTAATAAGATAAAGAAAATAATCATACTTTGTAAAAAATATTTATTGACGACATTACAGAGTCTTATGAATAAATGGGATGCACATGACCATAATCAAAATACAATTACGCATCTTACTGATGTACATTGCAGTCAAAGTTTTAATATTGCGACTGTTTACAGAGGTAGCAATGATACACTCGGATGCATTGTGTGTACCTGGTCATTACTTTGCTTATGTGTAGGTCACACAGGCTGCCTGCAGCTTGAATGGCGAGTAGTTTGGTGTCGGTAGCACTGGCGAGCAGCCTCTTGGCACTTTTGTTGTTCTTCCCTGTTGACACGACCCTTCTTGGCTAGCAGCACATACATATTCTGCGCTAATCGCTTGCAGGTCGGCTGACATGAGCAACGAGAGAACTGTGTCACAGCATGTGTGATGCATCGAGGCAGGCGGTAGACACATGTTGCAGCAGCTTTCGAAGTGGGCATGGCACACAGCATCGGGATGAATGGGGGTGGTATCCAGGTGGTGGCAGCTGCTACCCGAACCACCCTCTATTCAGCTGGAATGCTGAAAATGGAGTAAACTGGTTCCAGAGGCGGCATTTCAAGGCAGGTCGTGTACAGTGTGAGCAGCATCTCCACACAGGGCATTAGAATGTCAGTGCTCACACCTACCAGCAGATGAAGTAGCTCTGCCAGATCTGTGTTGTCAGGCATCACAGAAACACTGGAATCAGGAATCTATATATCAGATGGCATAGTAGGTTGTGTCATTGCGACTTCAACTCCCTTTGGATGTGGTGTAGTGGCATCCGAAGACTGGTGATCTACTGCACAATCACTGCTGTCGATTAGTGCACTGTTTCTTGCAAGGCACCAATTACACCTGTACCTATCCATGGCCTATTTGTAAATCTTGTGCTCCTTGGTTGATAGTTTGTCTCCCGGCCAACTTAGTGGGTAGCTGGTACCGCACACGGTGACTACTGCAGCTATTGCACTCGCGAACATCACACCTGATGGCGTTGTGGAGATGGGAGGTGGAATGAATGCTGAGAGTGGAGTAAATCCAGATGGTTACATGAAGATAGAGCGCGGCAAGGAGACAGAAACAGTGAAATTAGAGGGTGGCGAGGAGAGAGGTGCCCTAAAAATATAAGGCAGCGTATAGCCAAAAATTGGTAGTGTTGCCTGCAAATACATTGTATTCAGTTTAGGGCGAAAAATCTCATGCACTTTAGTTCACCGCACTGTTAGCACTGCACAGTCTTGTAGTATAACTGGTATCACAATTTAATATAAATGTTGGCATGCTCGCTAGTTATAGCCAGCATGGTTCCACGAGATGGTAGTCAATTGTTGGCCGAGGTTAACGAACCTCATTGGCATACAGCCTCCCCAGCATACAGTTGGGAGGTGTAAACTGGCCTGAGTGGCTGGAAGGGTGTGCTCATGCGCAGTCATTTTTTCCTATCTATAATTCACCCTAGCTGGAGGGAAGGTGAAGGGTTGGTGTCGCATAAAACTTGATAATTTCTAAAATATGTTGTTGGAAGGGGTGGTGTCCATTCCGCACGCACACGGACACACTGCCAGTTGCCACAGTGTTGTCTCACCCAGAAGCGTGAGAGTGGTGCTGATGCTCCCACAAATGCAGCGATCCATCCCATTAGCAGAATGGGTGTTTAGACGAGTGTGGTGGATAGGCTGGCTAATGGACACAATGTTGATTTCTATTTTTCCATGGTAGTGCATAATTTCACAACCTTACATTGTAACTCTCTCTTGCGATGTGGAAATATGAATTTGGGGTGCAGGAAATTACCAGGATTAAGAAGTTTTGGCCGAAAAATATGCAGAATATGCTCAGGGAATTTTCCACATTAACTTGTACTTGCAATAAGAAGGAGAGGATTTACACTCAGATTAGGCAAAAAATGGCAGGGATGGAATTCACATAAACAAAGAGCAAAGTTTAAAGGAATTTTTGCCACATGGAAAGGCGACACTTGATGTCAATAAGGCAGCACTGTAAGTTTTAACGTAGGAATTGAGCATGGGGAAATATGGAAAATTTTGCCACACCAGTTGGGTGACACTTGGCATGACATCGTGGTCTCAGGAATGGGGAAAAGTGATAGAACTTATGTGTTGTAGGTTTTCTGTTACATTAGAAGATATTCTAAATGGGTGCCAAATTCTGGAGAGCATAAGAACAGGGAAGGAGTGGGCCATCGACCCTCTTGGCTGCTCCTAGAGGTTCCCCATTTTACTGTTAATAATGATGTTTCTTGATTAATCCAATTATGCCTATCCTCTGAGAGTGTTAGCCCGTTCACAACACCAGTTAACAGGGTGACACTGTTTGCCAGGCCATCTAACACACCCAATAACACAGTAATTCGGCATTGCGTTATGTATGCAGTAACTTATATAGTTGAGTTTCACAAAAAAAGGCTGTTAATGCAGTAATAAAGTGACAATTCATGAAACAAAACCACTGACATTAATATAACAGGTTTTTTTTACTCATTAAAAGAAAACCTTTGTCAGTGGCACTTAAATTTTGTTATAACTAGACATTTCATTAGCCTGCACAGAACAAAAGTCGATGAATGGCCTTATGTAAAAATTGACGTGAGCCCAAACTTAATGGTGTCCACGACTGTTCGTTGTGCCACAATACAACAATGGCTGAGCATTGTGCCAACGACAAGAAATCGGGCGTGTCCATCACCTAGAGTATCTCGACGGTGTTTGGGAAAGCACCCACTTTACCCAACAACATGCGAGTCAGCTGATGGTCAGACTTTGATCCGACCACGTGGACGACACCAGGACAAACATGTGGTTCGGATCCCAAACAACTGGCATGTGTGCTCACACTCAGCTCCGTGCCCTCTGTGCATATCACGAGTGACGGCAACACCAGACATCGTAGCATTCCTGATCGGGACACATATGAACAACCGGAGCCATTCTTCAATGTTAAGTGTTTGTGAGTGTTAGTGTTCCCAAAAAGCAGAGCAAAATCCATCCCAGTTTACACAAATTTCAAACTACAAGTAAACCATGCTACTAAACGTAATTAAAAATTATGTTAAAGTGAAGTGTTAACGACTTCCTACCTGGAGCATGATTTTTACCTGTGCCAACCTAAGTTTAGCCCCCACAAGCATCACCTGACTGGGGTTATCTCAGTTTATGTGTTTTAGTAGGAATAGTGAGTGTAAAAGTGTACATATTTATTTTTGCAGCGGTCAACAGGTTTACGGACTCGGATAGACACATTTACAGCACTACGTGGCTGTAAACCTATCAGTGCGAAAGTGTGTTGTCATGAATAATTAAGTAGCTTGTTTAGTATAGAGACTATGAACATTTTTTCTAGGACAATGTTCAGTCTACATTTCGTTAAGGTAGCTTTCCCACTCATACATTGAAAACAATTAAGGGCCTAACTCTACTTTGCATTTCTTTTACACACACATGTTTCCGACTGCTGGCTACTTCACGACAATTTGCCGAAAAGGAGGCAGGAGCCATTTAGTCTGAAGTGGGCATTCAACAGAGAAGGCCGCATGGTTCGCGACTCCCAGGCACTTCATCAACTTCTTTATCCACCACCAAGAATCATAGATTTAAATTCTTTTTCGACCAGAACAGTATAACTTAACTGCCAACCTACAGCCCCAGGAGTGTAAGTTCACCTTCCTAATCCGGAGAGCACACACTCATTTTCCCCGCTTCAGTCCCCGACATGCTTAGTGCATCAGGTCTGCTTAACAACGTGAGCACCGTCAACTGGATTGTAGTGTCGAAATGTCAATAAATGACTGCTACTCCCACATCAGTGTTTTGATTTACAGGCCTTGCCTCTTAGAGGCAACCAGCCATTCTAAGGGTTTTTAGGTGTTTTCAGTATAACATGTACTTGTATCAGTGTTTAATTGGCACATGGAGTGGCCTTACAACTCCGCATTTAGCTAACATGATACCAGCATAACTGTCCACCTCACAACGGGCACCTGTGGCGGTACTGGGCTGACCATGACTGTTCATGGTTAGCAGCCTATCGAACCACAATTATTAACCCCTCAATTGAGATCTAGAGGGTCGGGAGAACAGTCTAGCCACCTGGGTGACTCGGCCACGGCCCACAACAGCAGAGCAGCCGTTAAGAAATCTACAAGATATCTCTGGTGAGTGTTTCCTACTAGAACTCTGCACGAAGAACGGTGCAGCGGTGATGTCACTACCATTCTCCAACCCAGACCTCACATAAAAACAATAAGAATATAATTAAATCCCCTGCCCTTAGCACTTGTGGAAAATGTAGTTTGGAAAGGGAGTTGTGCAGCAAAGTAAATATTATTTTTATTTGGGGTGTCTTTCCGAGTGTGTTGCTTATTGGATTGTTATACAATTGAACCCTACAATCATTAAATACTTTTAGAAAAGTAATAATACTCTATGATTTCAGAATTTGGGAGTTGCAACAGGGTGGTTCATCATGAAATTGTCCACTACTCACGAGCAGGGTCGTAGGGTTGTCATGCTCGATTGCGACAAAAACAAAGCTAATTAATTATTCCCTTACTTACTTGCATCATTGTACAATAGTGCAATATAATATTTTTTTCTCTGCACATTCTATACAATCGCACTCTGCTCGCATCACATGCATGGGTGTGTAAATCATAATGAAAGGAGCAAATGAGGGGTAACTGGAAAATGGGAACCACATTGTCCTCGTTGCATTCATTTCCCTGCTGTTATTTTTACTGGGGACTCTTCTGGAAGTAGTTATCCAGCCCGAATTTTCGCACCCTCAAAATTTTACCTTTTGAGGATCTGAAGATGGTATGGCCACTAGACTCTGGTTGTGCCATGGAAGTATGTCGGCAGGGTTCACTTCCAACACACCATCCTGGCTTTGGAGTCAGAAGGGTGGCCGCTCGCATTTGTGGAACGTCTAGTCCCCAGTGGAGGACATGTTGAAGCTGTGCTGTTGCATCGGGACAAGCAGACTAAAGGAGGAGAGGCATGCCACGTTGTCCTAAATTTTAATATTATGTTTGTGTTCCTGTGTAAGATTACCCCAGAGTATGTTAGTACCTTAACATTAACAAACATTAAGTGGACACATTTTCTTTGAGACACATGGCAATATTTCAATATTTACTGATGCTTTATTACTGTAATAAACACAGCAATGCTTCAGAATGAGACTCTTTAACAGTCCTCCTGTAAAGAAATGTAATAACCAGTTTTGTTGCAACTACTTACAATTAAGCCTCAACAAAATAAAAGGTAAAGTATCACCCGAAACTTTGATTGGCCTCAACTACGTGTTATTTTTTAAATAAAATTATGCATGTAGGAAGTTATAATTTGGTATTGGCGGTTCGCCTCATCAAATCTGTGTTTCATCTATAACCTAAATAAGTGTTATGTGTACAAAATGAACTGAATTGTATAGTAATAAAAATAGTTTTATGCAGCATTATTTTCTTGTATTATAATGTAACAAATCTCTTTAATCACATTTAGAGCAGAAATTATGATATAGTCCTAATTGCAATTTCTACTTAACCACTTTGAAAACCAAATAATTGATAAGTGGTCTGAACATGAATCAATTAAATATAAAATAAATTCTACATGATAATTGTTGTCACATTCTTGTTTGAACTCAAAATGCACATGTGATATGCATGTACACAACTGTCTGTTACTTAAAACTGGTTTGTGTTGTATTTAGGGGAGTTTTCAGGAGGGGCGAATCATTGCTTAAAATTGTACATTGAAGTAAATAATTCCAGTGTTTTCTTTTGATTTTCTGAAGTTTATTCTGTCACATATTCTTAATTTTTATTTGTAGTACAGTTATAACTGTTTTAATGAACTATTTCCAGCTTTTCCCTTCACAGAAAATGTTGACGTGAATCACGCATCCACGAGCACCTTGTGCCCACTCTGGCCACAGCTGTCACAACTAGTACACCAGCTACACTGGGTCGCACCTACTACATCAGGACAAGAGTGCGTAGTGCAGTTCGACAAGAACCGAACTTGAACCTTCTTGCCGACAAGGATTATGCAACTCAAGAGATCGCCCTACTCATTTATTACAAGATGTAACTCTTTTAATAAATAGGTAGACGATCCGAAACAGTGTTTACCCCAAAGCCACAGCCATTGGGCACACTGGCAATTGGTAGTTGGATTCTAGCAGGTCGTACCACGACTTACGACGCAATGCACCACCAAGTGGCGTTGAACTGGCTTGTAGGCCGAAATTGAAGTGATAAGTGCCCCAAAGTATTACCCTGTAGTGTGCAGCATTTTTGCAAACACATTTAACACAATCACTGTATTCACAGCTATAGTCAGGGGTGTGTTATATTGTGTTAAGAGCAATCAATAATGACATTCCATGTCCCTTTGCCCAGGTGGACTCGTCCATCCCTTCAGGGGACAGCCACCTGGCCACACTGTAGCAAGTGAAATTTAGACACATCAACGGTAGTGAAATTCAAACACTTTTTACAATAAATATAATAATGTATATAATATGTATTTATAAAAGATCAATTATATTTTTACAAAGGGAGATTGCCAATAAAGGCATCCAACTTTGTAACATGCCATTTAGTGTTCTGACATGCCCCATACACTTCTTAAAGAACTTTTTTTAATAAATGGGGGTGTCACCAAAGTGTTCATTTAATATATACCATTTTTCACCATTGCAATCATATCACATAGTGTTCAGGTTATGTTTCATCTTTCGCCACTTGACTTCGGTTCTTGTCACTCGTAAAGGAAACCGAGGTCACTCAACCAGTCCATCTCAGCACTTGGACCAGACCAGCGGCATTGGTCGCCTGCTCTGCAAACCCCCTCTGTACCATCATTTAGGCTGGAATCACTTCACAGCAATATTAACTTAATCAACCAGATCATTTGTTATCTTTATTTTAAGTACCGAGAGGAGAGCCACCCACCCTCTAACCAGAGAGTTTAATGCTATCGCATATCAACATAATACCATGTTTATTTCATGTTACGGTCACCAGCAGGCCTTAATTTCCAGGTCCATTTACATGCATTATTCACCTGTAAGCAATCACAGTGAATAAACTGCTTTACAAAGTTAAATGTGTTACGATTAATTATAGGTTACTACACTCTTTGTAGCATCACCCACAATTTCATAGTATTTTTCAGGCGTAAGAGACGGCCTACAGTCTCGTCATAAGGTATAAATAGTGCAAAAGTAAGCATGTGACAACATCATCAACAAACTGATGGAGGACATCCAGGGCCCCCTGGGCCATCGACCAAACGACCCTCACCATTAACTCTCCACTGGGTTTAGGTGTCGGACAATCCAACACTCAACCAGCCCTGGGTAACCTCGACCACATCAATGTTCTCAAATGTCTCTTTAGCATTATTGTTTCTTAAGCACTATGTATCTAAACTGGCATCATATTTGTGTGATTCATTGATATCAACTTTTCCCAGCCTGTGAAGGTTGGCTGGGTGAATTACAATCATTGACATAGTTTGAAGCATCATAAATTTTTATTTTTTTCCACTTATACAGACAACTATACCAAGAACTTGATATTTCTTATTTGATAAATTGTGATAATATTACAATTACTGACAATACATGTAAAGAATTTTAAAAAAGGAAATTTGTGCTCATGCTAAAATGTTTATCACTTTCAACTAATTCCTTTCACTTTTATTATCCCAGTTGATTTGTGGCTAACTGTTTTAACCATGGCTTTAATGCCAGTTGAGGGTAACATTTGCCAGATACTAATGAAAGTCACAAAAACACGTTACATTTGAGGTGAAGAAATTTTGTGGAGTGGTGTAATGGTCTTTTAAAAAAGTGGTTTCTGTGTTTGTCGTAATATGGGAATGGCATCACATGCTTGGAAATGCATAACAAATTGTTACAGCTTGCACCGTATTTCATAATATCTGTGCAGAGGAAACTGTACCTCTATAAGAGGAACAGCAGTAACTTCCTCCTGAAGAATTCTGTTGAGATGTTAATTAAGGTGGACATAACTTGGTACAAAATGAAGGCAGGAGGGATTTTGTCTTAAACGAAGTAATATAAAATTATTTTAGATTTGTGTTCAAAAATTGTGAAAAGTATGTTTGATATTTAGTACAATTAAATCTGATAGTGTAATAAAATGTTTGATTAACCATGTTATTAGAAATGTGGTTTTAGTACATTTTTAAGATTTCTCACCAATTCTTAAGGATTAGTTACTGGAGTTTTGTTCAGTTTACTGATTCTTTTAAGGTGTTGCTTGTCTTGGTTGCTATGTACTGTGCAAAGCTGCTGCAGAAAATTATTTATTCAATAATTATTCCACGCATTTGGTGCCTGCCTACAAATAACGTAATTCAGAAAAAATGTCAGATGTCAAGTTTCCCTTTCATATATAATGCTGATTTTACGCAAGTGAAAATGGCTGGAAACTGATTTTAATAAGCACTCTGTTTAATGCAAAAAAATATGGCTCCAGTTATAGGGATATGCATTACATTTTTAACTTGGTTACACCAATAACTGTCACCACAGTCTCTCGTCAGTGACGGATTTACACATTTTCCGCCAGTAGGCTATTCAAATTTTGCCGCCCCTACCGACCTCTACAATTGGATACCGTAGTTCACAATCATATTAATTGCAATTTTTTTGTCAATGAAATTGTAACTTTCTGATTTGTGCACTATCGTCCTAATTACACCACCTTTTCCCGTAATTAGTATTATTGTGAACTAGAGGATCGATGTGTCAGTTTCTAGATTATTTTTACAACCCAACGATTTAGTTAAGATTGCACAAGAAATAGTTTTTGGGTATATTTCTGAGCTAATAAAACCTCAATCATGTACTACTAATAAGGCGGGGTAAGGTATGCCTCAATACTACTTACACAATAATGTACATTCGGTAAACGTAATTAAATAATTTTTATTGCTCTTACTTACAGTTTAAAAACATAATATTTAATTATCTGGTAACAATCCAGCGGATGATGTTGATGAAATTCAATTAATTAAGTTAAGAAAGTTTTACAATACCTTTTTGCGCGATTTTCTATTGGCAAAATCATCAATTATATCGTCGTATGAAATCTTGTTCATTAGTTCTGACTCTATGCACAAAAGAGCTAAGGCGTTTAGCTTTTCTTGGCTTAAGGTAGATCTTAGATAATTTTTCACCCGTTTTAAGCAAGAAAAGTTTTTCTCACCCGAACAATTTGTCGTTGGTGTACATAGAGCCATTCGAACTGCTATATCCAAGTTTGGATAAACGTTTTGCAAAAATTTTTTTCGCAGGAACGAAGATACACTTTTCAATGATCCAGAATCTGGTTTTACCAAAATTCTTTCAGAAGAATGGTGGCATTGAAAATGTATGCATTCTTGAACTAAGTCAGTCTCTAAATCATTAGGATAGATTTCTTCCAAGAAAAGGGTTGATGATGACAATTCACTCATTTTGGTCAGAAATGAAAACTTTTCATTGAACCTGTTGTACGCCTCCTGCCGTTTTTCTAATTCGGATACGAGTCTATCAATGAGGACGAGAAATGTGTTAACCCTGAAAGTATCACTCGCAGTCATTCTCATTTCTTCATCGGGTGTTTCATCACATTTTTTTTTTCCTTTTCGGTTGTATTTTCCCCATGTCTTTTGTATACTGCTTCGACACGCTTAATTCCATCGCCTTTTGTTCGAAATACTTAAAATTTTCTCGTTCAACTACGAAAATCTTTCAAAGAGATTCTTAAAGATCTGCAACAGTGATCAAATCTACGGTAGAAGCCTGAATTTGAACATTCACTTTGTTTATTCTTTCCAAAATAAACATTCCACACAACAACCATTACCGCCGTTTCCAGTTTTTCTTAATTCAAAAGTATTCCCGTCGCTACGTTTCGCGTTACAGGCTTTTCGGTACAATCATCCTTGATTGATTCCAAAGTTTTAAGGACTTCGTGCCAACAATCTCTCAAACTTCTACATGCGTCCTCTCTAGCTGACCAACGTGTCAGATTTACTCTCTTTAGCGTTTTCCCTTTCCCGATTTGTTATTAATTTTTGCCAGCGCTGTGTCAAATTTACAAAAAAAAAACTAAGATTTCTTGAAGCAACATGAAGAAGCGACAAGCTTCTGTGCAAGATTCAGCAGCCGTAGTTGCCAATAAATTTAAAGAGTGGGCAGAGCAAGAAACGAAAAAAGCAAAGGTTCTTGGCTTTGAATTTGAGTCTGAAAGCCATTGTGCACACCAGACATGTTCGCGGCATTATCATATGATTGTCCACGACAGTCTTCAATATTTATGCCCAGTGTTTTGAGTTCCGAAATAATGGCAGAAAACATTTCTTCAGCTTTATGTCCCACTGAGGGCAAAAACTTGAGAAATCTTTCACACGGTTCGCCTGTTTCCAAAACGTATCTAATGACGAGGGTAAGTTGGTCCACATGTGCTATATCTGGTGTTGAATCGATGATTAAGGAAAAATATTTCGCCCTTCTTATCTCGTCTCCAATGTGTTTTAAGACTTTATGACCCATCAAGAGAATAAACTCATCGCAAACGGTCTTTGATAAGTAACTGGTACTTCCAGATCCTTGATTCCCAAATCGTTCAATATGACTGGCTAAAAAAGGATCGAATTCAGCTAACAGTTCCAAAATCATACAATAATTTCCGTTATGCGGATCACCGAACTTTTCATTTTTTCCTCTGAAAGCGAGGCCTCTTGAACACAGTCGCTTCACTACGGCAACAACCCTCTTCAGAACGTTTCTCCAATAAGTAATTTCTTCATCAATCTGGACATGCAGTAAATTATCGAGTCGGCCATCAATCTCACTTCTAACTTTCAAACTAAGGATACTAGATTTATGACGCGCAGAGTTTTCATGCTGAGCTACTCGGTGTTCTGCATTTTTCCAGTCATTAAATCCTTCGTTCTTAAAATTGATTCTTATTCTCCAAAGAGAAACAGGGCCCGCAATATACAGATCTTTTACTTTCAGAATAAACCAGCCAATTTCGGTCATTCACTTCATTATTTTTCATTTATTCTTTGGAAGAAAAAGAAACGACGTTGATCAGCATATATTTTTTCACTTTTAGAGAAGTCACAAGACTTGTTTTGATCGAAGCCGTACCTTGCGATAATCTCCCTTAAGGTATCGTTGATTTCCCATAAAGCTGGATCTTTGTTTAGATTTACTGTTGTTTGCACTTGGTCATTACTTAACGTCTGATTCTGATACGCATCTTCAATTGTTATACTTATTGATGATTCCTCTACCGCCTCTACGTCAAAAACATAAATATCCGTTTTTTCAAAAGTAGATGGTTCAACAGATGACTGTTGTTGTTGGGCCGCAGAGTTCAAATCTGTTTCATCTTTTCCAGATTGTATTGTGTCAGTGCATGTTGTTGAAGTTCCTGGTCTTCCAACACTACTTGTACTTCTATTTAAAAAAAAAACTGTCAATTTTTATCGTTTTACGAATAATCTGGTCTTGTTCCTCTTTTTTCATTTTGGCCTTCTTTTTATACTCAGCTCCACTATGTCGCTTTCTCCCATCACTCATTCTAACAATTTCTTGGATTCCAAGAACTGAAATAAAAAAGATTACATTGGGAGCTTTATTTCTCGTACATCCTTTGTTCAGACTTCAGACGTTGAATAATTACCTAACATAAGTACAATAAATTTATTTAAGTATGATATAACAAAAAAAATTTAAATTTCTTTGCATAGCTTTATTAAACAGCCATTTATCAAGTTAAATGACGTCTTACTGATTCGTTACGGATGATTTATTGTAATATATTATGATTACTTACCTACTATAAGTTTCTACGCACCGGTGATATTATGCTATGAAATTATTCATACAATCCACGAAACACTTTGAAAAATTACAGCACACAACCAGAAAAAGTAAATGCGGAAACGGGACTTGCCCGTTTGTATCGCCGGCCGCCGCTCTATATCTATCTCTCTGGAACTCAAAGCCACCACGCGGCGTATGCCTACAACAGCACGACCCCGCTTCGGCTCCCGCGGCGGCCGCGTCGCGCTGCGCTCGTGCAGTCAATCCGGCCAGACACACTTAGCGAACTGTCATGTCACTCGTTCCCGCGCCGCAACCTGACGCGTCTACGCAAATTGTAGAAAAATTTATCTAAGTGGTGAAACATATTACATGTTGAATTGTTTGTGTGGGCCTAATAACATTTAGGTATATAAATATTAATCTTTTTAATTTCTGTAAGACATAAAAACAAATTTGGCCCCAAATTTGCCGCCCCTAAAATCTGCCGCCCTAGGTTCCAGCCTACTCAGCCTGCTGGTAAATCCACCACTGTCTCTCGTAGATGCCTCGGACACATAAAATATGGCCAGTCAGGCAGAAATCTTAACAGCAAAAGCTGAGCTGTTGAGCAAATTGTTTGTATATGCATATAAAAAAGTTTTACAGCATAATTTAACAGCTTGCCTAGTAAATACAATTCTAAAGAAATTAAAAACACTCCAGCTGTGATAAGTAATCTGTATTTGATTTTTTAGATTCTTTGAAAACATTGGTTAAATACAGAATGTTAACATTGAATTCCGAAAACAGCTACAGTGAACAGTTTCCTTATGGAATACGCTTTTATCTAGTTTCAGTCTTCGCTCTTGATGTAAGGATGTACAGGGGCCACCAATATTTTTGCGGTTTCCTGCACAACAATAAATATGTTGTTGATAAACAAACATATGAACTTGTACTGCTCCTATACCATAACCACTGCAACTATGCCAATATTAATTTCGCAATAGCAAAAAATACACCTGTGGTCATGTACACAGCAGAATGAAAAAAAACTCCAATCTGAAGCACACTATTATGCTAACAGGCATTGCGTTTGTAAGAACACAATTCCATAATTCGCAATATGAAATAATTTATGACATCGTCAAATTTTATTTAAATCATTAGTTATTCTTATACCTATGATTTCAGAAAGATATTTTAATTGATTTGGAAACTATGAAGATGTTTACTATGGGTAAAACTATTCTGCAATCTCATACAATTTCGGTGTAAATAAATGCTAATAAAACACCAAACACGAGTAACACTCACATAAATTGTTGAGATGTGTTCTGAAAACTTCTAAGCCAATTATAATTGGTGCATAATATTCACTTCAATGTTACCTATTAAGTATCCAGCCAATAGTTTAAATGTTCTAAATAACTAAACAACCAAATGGTATTTACAACACAGGTTATGTATATTATGCTCTATATAACTGCAGAAGATTTTTTCCTATCAATTTCACCTTTTAATGAAGAACTTTGGCTAAGTCATGGATTTGTTGCTTTTAAAGTGTACCTTTGATTGAACAACATTAAAGTTAACCATGTATTTTATACCATTGGAATGTACCTTCTCAATTTGAGCTCACACCAAACGATTTGAATTAAAAGATGTAGCATTATGGTATAAACTCACAGTAATGTCGAATTGTGCTTTTACAAAATGGCTTGTCATTTCCTGAAAATAATCATTTGTTGCTAGCATACATGTTTCTGGAACCTGTTGTGACTTGTTTCATCATAAAAGAGAAAAACTGTTTTGGACCCATATAAAAATTGGCAAAAAGTGCGGTTTTAATTGATAATAACTTTAGCAGCATAATTTGTATGCAATAAACCTCAGATGGTTACATTAACACGATTATCAAAAATAATTCCTGATCTGAACTGTATTTCTTAAATTGTCATGTTGCCAATGGATGTCCTGGAATGAGGTGGGGCTTAGAACTTATAACTTCTCTGAAACACTAGTTTAGTGGAAACATAGTTTAGAAGCTTAGCATGCATAGGTAGGTTAGGACACAATCAGAAGTGAACTACACCAGGTAACCGGCGAATCCCTAGTTCGCGAAATTAAAGTACTACCCAAAAACGACATTGAACTGTTAGTAGAAAATTACTGGGGATTCACGAATTAGTTCCAGGACTGGCTGTACAGAAGACTGAAGATAAAAATACAGAAGACGAAAGTTCATAAAACAAATTTTCACACAATCACAAAAACAGGGTACAACATTTCAAAGAATGTTAAAGAGAGTGTAGAGATTTTTTAGAATTTCATAAAACGATAAATATTTTTAAACTATGCATGCGAGGCCAAAACTGACAAAATTTTGCCCACTTATAAAACCCATGAAACCATACATTCGCCTCCTAATAAGACATTAAAAAATTAATTCCACCTCTATTAGAAAAAGTTGCATATCAGCAAAAACTTTAAACTTAATTATCTACAAAAATAGTAATCATTAATTAAAAAGAAAGATATATTTGAACTCAGCTACTTAGGTACTATTTCATATATAAAAAAAATAAAACACACATCAGAAAAAGTATAACTCGGACAGTAATTGATGGAAATTCAAAAACAAGATATCGCTAAATTCAGAGGACAATACTGAAAGGTTTTCTTTTCAAGAATTTTTTTTTGCCATTGGGGGGATCGAGCTTGTTAAGGCAAGTACAGCCGATGACCAGGAGCCCCAAGCAATCAGTGTAGTTTAGAGTAGTAGTATTACTAGCGCTATGGCTTCAGCCTCAGGATCAGGAAACAGTAGACAAAGTAGAATTACCAGCTCAAATCCAAAGAATAAACTGCAAGATATATTCAACAAATCAAGTGTGACGAAAAGGACCCCACCAGCTAGCAAAGATACGTCATTAGGCAGAGAAACAACAAATTGGGCAGCAGAAATAGATATACAAAAGGAGGAAATCCAGGAAATCAACAAGAAAATTATCACAGGAATACAAAAGGAAATAGAAAAGCGGAAGAGGACTCGCTCACGCAGGAGGGCAAAAAGAAGAGGAATGTAGACGACGTTAATGAAACCATTAGGATTACATATGAAATTATCAGGGAAACGGAAACACTAGTAAAAAATAAAAAGGAACACAAAAAGAAATTTGATCAAAAGTAACCGAACTACAGGAGATAATCCTTAGACAAAATCACGAAATTTTTATACTTAAAGAACAAATGGAGGGTATCCTGATGGAAAGAGAGGGGAACATAAAAGCACAAATGGAAAAAGGCAAAAAGCAGGAAGAAACAAAAGAAATTTGGAATATAAAGTAAAAAACGAACCAATTAAAATTATAACTAGACCAGATCAAGTCAATAAAGATGGCAGTAGTGAAAATACTAGAAGAGAACTTACCAACTAAATTAGACCCAATGAAAAAAGATACAAATAAATAAAATAATTTAAACAAACTCACAGGCTGTAATCATAGAGGTTACAAACGAAGAGCAAGAAAAAAAAATATAACAGGAAATAACCAACAAAAAAGCTAAGCTCAAAGTAGAAAGATTACAAAAAAGGAGACCAAAGTTATTATATATGAGGTAGAAATATAAGCAAAAAAGGAAGAATTCATGGAGAAACTATTTGAACAAAACCTCTCAGCAGAAATCGAAGAGGAGGAACATCAATCCAATACTAGAATATGCTTTGAAACAAGAACCCAAAACAACATAACAAAAATTGTAATTGAAACTAGTCCAAAAATTTACCAGATACTAAAGAACAAGAATAAAATGTATTGTGATTGGGAGGCACTTAAGATTTAAAATTTTATTTCGCCCATGCATTGTAAAAGATGTTGGAGGTACGGACACATGGACAAAATATGCAGGCAACAAGAGGATACACTGAAGAGCCAAAAAACTGGTACACCTGCCTAATATCGTGTACGGCCCCCGCGAGCACGCAGAAGTGCCGTAAGACGACATGGCATGGACTCGACTAATGTCTGAAGGTATGCAGGAGACAATTCACACCATGAATCCTGCAGGGATGTCCACAAATCTATAGAAGTGCGAGGCGGTGGAGAACTCTTCTAAACAGCATGTTGCAAGGCATCCCAGATATGCTCAATAATGTTCATATGTGGTGATTTAGGTGGCCAATGGAAGTGTCTAAATTCAGAAGAGTGTTCATGGAGCCACTCGGTAGCAACTCTCGACATGTGGGGTGTCGCATTGTCCTGCTGGAATTGTCCAAGTCCGTCGGAGTGCACAATGGACATGAATGGGTGCAGGTGATCGGACAGGATGTTTACATTTCTGCCACCTGTCAGAGTCGTATCTAGACGTATCAGGGGTCCCATTTCATGCCAAATGCACACGCCCCATACCTTTACAGAGCCTCCACCAGCTTTAAAAGTCCCCTGTTGACATGTAGGGTCCATGGATTCATGCGGATGTCTCCATACCCGTACACGTCCATCCACCCGATACAATTTGAAACGAGACTCGTCATATCAGGCAACGTGTTTCCAGTCATCAACAGTCCAATGGCGGTGTTGGCGGGCCCAGGCGAGGCGTAAAGCTTTGTGTCGTGCAGTCAAGAACGGTGGGCCTTTGGCTCCGAAAGCCCATATCAATGATGGTCCATTGAATAGTTCGCATGCTGGCACTTGTTGATGCTCCAGCATTGAAAACTGCGCCAATTTGATAAAGGGTTGCACGTCTGTCACCCTTAATAATTCTCGTCAGTCGTCATTTGTCCCGTTCGTTCACGATCTTTTTCCGGCCGCAGCGATGTCGAAGATTTGATGTTTTACCGGATTCCCGATATTCACGGTACACTCGTGAAATTGTCGTACGCGAAAATCCAAATTTTATCGCTACCTCGGAGATGCTATGTCCCATCTCTCGTGCGCCAACTATAACACCACGTTCAAACTCACTTTTATCTTGATAACCTGTCATTGTTGCAGCAATAACCAATCTAGCAACTTTGCCAGACGCTTGTTGGCTTCTCTAGGCGCTGCCGACCGCATCGCGTTACTCTGATTGGTTCCATACCTCTGTTATTTGCATACGCACGCCTATACCAGTTTTTTTTGGCTCTCCAGTGTATATGCGGAAAATGTGAAAACACAGGATACGATATGAGGAAATGCGAGGCAATAAACAACATCAAATGCATCAATTGTGTACGTACACAGAAGGCCGGAATTGAAATAAAACGCCAAGCAACAAACAAAAATTTCCCTTGCTACAATATGGCAAGAGAAAGGATTAAAAGGGAAACAGATTTTGGAGAATAATCTTTTTTATTTTACTTATTCCTATATTATAACTTCATCTTTTCGCTACTAAATACACGAGTCTTAAAATAGAACAAATAAACTTACAATGACCAATATTAGTTCCAATATATTTTATAAACCAATTATACTATGAAAAATAAAACATTGCACTTATACAAGAACCATATCTCTACTGTAATAAATATACGAATTTAAATAACAACTGGCAAGTAATTAAAAACGATAACGGCAACACATGGGCAATAAATATAGTTTAAACAATATAAAATTCTAAACATAATATTTGACAAATAAGGAAATTGCTATTGCAAAAATTTTAGTAAACAATGAGGAAATAACACTGATATCAATTTATATGCCCCCTATTAAAAGATATTGACTACTTAATTAACCACTTAAACAAAATCATAAATTAATTAGGCAATAGGAAAATAATAATTGGCGGCGACTTCAACACGAAATCTGCAATCTGGTATTCTAAAAATCATGATGAAAGAGGGGAAGAAATTCTAAATTTGATAGATAAACATAATTGAATAATTGGTAACAGGGAAAGCAACTTATACACATTTGATGCAATACACGGGCAAGAAAACATAGATATCACATTAATCACGAGGTATTTAGAAAACAGAATAGAGGACTGGACAGTAGAGGATAGCATCAGTGATCACAACAAAATTACCTTAAAAATAGTAATAGAACAACAGTATAAAAATAAAATAGCCAAACGATTACATCAATATGCCAAGGACTGGATCGAAGTAAGACAGGAAATATAGGAGGAAATTAATACCTTAACAAACAAGGAAGAATCAATAGAAGACACAATAACTAAACTGCAAGAATTAATAATTAAAACATGTAAAAATCAGGAAAACGAAAGTAACAAGATTAAATTAAAAAATAACTGGTGGTGGAGTACTGAACTAAAATAAATTAGAAAACTTGTAAATAGAAAACACATGAAATACAGGACCTGTTGTCAATGTAATGCTAAATTAATTTACAAGGAAAAATATAAATAACTTATATATTAAAGAAGAGGCAAACAAGTCACCCTGGAACATCGTAGATAAGATAGCCAGAAAAAAACAAAGAAAAAAGGAACCTATCAGCAGTATCCAAACCGGGGATGAAATTACAAAAACTATCATATAAACGTACCACAAATTAATGGATTATCTACTACCAAACATTGAACCAATAGACAACAAAATAGTTACAATAGTAATAACTACAGAAGAAGAGAATTTAAACACGGAAGAAATTAGTTTACAAGAAATAGAGACAGCCATCAAAAGATGTAGTTTGAAAAAAGCTCCGGGAATCGACAAAATAACTATATAAGTAATTTTTAAAATCTGGGACGAAATCAAGGAAACTGCAAGTAAAATAATAAATAACTGTTACAAAGAAGGCAAATAATACCTTAAAATTTGGAAAATAGGTAAAATAATATTTTTATACAAAGGAAAGAAGAAATCAAAGAACCATGCTAGCTCTTGTAGACCAATATGTATATTACCGGTGATGGGCAAAATATATGAAAGACTAATATACAGTAAAATTAAAAAAAAAAACAAGTAAAAGATTTATTGCCCAACAATCAATTTGGTTTTCGAAAAAAAAAAAATCGACAGAAATGGCAATAAATAAAGTTCTTCAAATGATAGACAATAGCGAATCCAAATATGTACTAGGAATATCCATGGACATCAGCAATGCATTTTCAACAGTTACCTGGAATGATATAAAAAAACAAATAAATCAACTTAATTTAGGCAAAACGTTAAAGCAAATACTGTGGGACTTCCTAGACGAAAGAACAATAACAGTGAGCGAGGAAGAAATAACAATCCACAGAATAACAAACAGAGGATGCCCACAAGGATCTGTTTTTGGTCCAACACTTTGGAATCTAGTAATCAACGAGTAAATAACACAAAATAACGGTGTAAATTCAAAAATTATCGCATTCGCAGACAATTGCATAGCTCTCATAGAAGGAAATACACGCAAGGAATTAGAAATAAAAGAGCATGACATTATGGAAAGAACTTATCTTTGGTTGGTAAATAAAAATTTTAAACTCTCCACAGAAAAAACTTTTGCAATCATGTTAAAAGGGAGATTAAACAACAGACCACATACAGTTAAATATAATTCAATATCCATCAAATTAAAAAAAATAAATAGTGTATTTAGGCATCGTTCTTGATAACAGACTAAATTGTCTATCACAAATAAAGTACATAACGGAAAAGTCAAAACAATTTTATTAAGGTTAAAAAAGCTAATATGGAACATTCAACAATACGGCCACAAAAACAAAACGATAAATTACCGGGCATTGTACTTAAATATAATCCAATATGCAAGTTCATGTTTCGAAAATAGATTAGACCATACACATGTCAAGCGAATTTTAAGAGCATCACAGAGATATATCCTGATTAAATTAACTAACCTAACATCAACAACATCCTTTTTGGGAACTATAACAACTAATAAAATAGTCCCTATTGATTACAGCCTGAGAAATAGAAACTCGATATATAAGATAAAAAACGAATAAAACGAAATTACATATAAAGGAGATATACAGAGGATGGACAAAATAACATGAACACCTGACATATACACAATATTTATTTATTAATAAGATGTTGGGCCACCATTTGCCTTTAGAACAGCTGCAATTCTTCGCGGAATAGATTCGTAGAGTGTCTGAATAGTTTCCAACGGAATGTTGTCCCATTCTTGTACCAAAACATCCACCAATTGCTTCAATGATGTTGGAGATGGAAATCTGCTCCTCACTCTCTGCTCTAAAACTCTCCATAACGGTTCAATTATGCTGAGGTCTGGCGATTGTTTGATGATATTCTGATGCTCCTAAAACCAAGACTGAACCTTTTTGGCTGTGTGTACAGGCGCATTATCATCTTGGAATATGGCAGTGTTTGGCAGTGATATGCTAGTCATAGTAAGAACTTCAACATTGAGGATGTCGAGATATTCATTCACAGTAATCCGGCCAGTGATATGAATGAGAGGACTAGCTGAATACCACGATATAGCCGCCCAAATCATAACGGAACATCCCCCATGCTTGACTGTAGGAAGCAGGCAGTCCGGATCGTAGGCTTCTTTGGGGTTCTCCATACATAAACCCGGCCGTTTGTAGGATCAATGTAAACTATGATTCATCGGACCATACTACAATCTTCCAATCATAAAATGTCCAAGTTTTATGATCGTGGCACCACTTCTTTCGCAGCTTAGCGTTGGCTTCCGTTATATAGGTTTTCGCAATTGCAGCCATTCCATGAATGTTAGCTTTGTGGAGCTCCCGCCATACTGTTTTTGTCGAAACAGTATTACTCAAGTGAGTGTTGAGTTCTGCTGTCATTTTTGCCGCGGTAGTTTTATTTTGTCTGGCCACAATTCTTTTTAATGTTCGTCGGTCTCAGTCAGTTAATTTTGGGTTTCGCCCACTATTCCTTTTCGCCGATGATGTTTTACCATGTTTTGTGTATGCTTTCATTACCGTGGATACTGTTTCTCGTGAAACGTTAAACAATTCATCTGTTTTCGTCACAGTCTGAGAGATCACAAATTTCACCGATCGCTTGTTTTAACCGTCGCACAACAAAGCGTGTAATACACTGAAATTTAACCTACAAGACTTGGCACGTAAACTGTGCAATATATACGCGCCGCATTATTTACGCGGAAGCAGTGTTGCCAACATGCAACAAAATGTACTATATTGCATGGTGTTCATATTATTTTGTGCATCTCCTGTATACAACAAATTAATAGAAGACAATAAAATTTGGATTATTAAAAATAACAATGACTGTCCTATCGGAATTAAAGAATTAAAACAAGAACTATATAAAATCAGTGTAACAGAATGGCAAGAAGAATATAGAGCAGATTGTAGAGAACTAAACTTAAATTTTTTTATTAGAAACATAAATTACAGGTATTTTTGCACAAGTAAATTAAAATCAGATTGCCTTAAATTACTTACGGGACATTGTCAAATTTAAACATATTTAAAGAACATTAATAAAATAGAAGAACATATCTGCCAATGCCAGCAAGGACCACAATATATCTAGCATCTGTTTTATAATTGCGAAATGTTTAACAGTAAAAGAGAAATTTTAAAATCCCACTTAAAAAATAATTCTGAACAAAAGCCTCTCGAGACTCTAGAAGTTTAAAATGAACAAATAGTTTACCATGTAGAGGAATTTATCAAAAGCATTGAGTATATAATGTAGTCAAAACATTAAATGAAGACTTAATGTAGATTTAACCTACTTTCCCCTTATTAAAGTATTTTCTTCTCTTTCTTTTTCAGTATCACAGGTAAAATTTGGTGGAATTCCGGGAACTGGGTAAAGGAAGATAGGCGTTAGTGTATGTTATGTTAATTTAAGTAGCATTATCTTATTTTGTTTGATTATGTTTTGTATATTTTTTGCGTTGTTACGTTGTTTTCAAATAAATTTGTTTTATTTTATATTAATTTCAAACAAGAAGAAAAATATTTTGTTTGTAAAGAAATTTGTTACGTTAATTTGAATGTATGTGATGTTACGTTCTGTTTATCGTTTTCTGTAGTATAAAAAACAGATAAATAAAAAGAGAAAAAACTAAAAATAAAAATGGGGGTCAAGGGAGCCGGGCGGTGACCTCATCGTGGTTCTCTGTGGACTGGGCGACAGTGAGGAGTAAAGCTCCTTTCCCTAAGGTCGATGGAAGGGAGATCTGGCGATCCTGAAGGGAAATTTGTCCTGGACGATTGTCAGGCTGGACCGGGAACGACAGTAGGGAAAAACTGTGTAATAGTGGTCGGATCCTGGTCGGCGGTGCCGTGCGTATGGGCGATGGTCCTTGCAATCTGACCGGGCTCTGGATAGGTTGCTGGTGGACCGGTCGGTTGGCATGGTGGTGGAAGGCGGGGTCTGACTAATAACATCATAGTATAACAATAGCGACAATAGAAGTAGGTAAACGAAGTCTTACCTCTCTCTGAAAAGAGGGGGGATGGAGCGACTATATGTATAAAATATCAAAAATTCACTTGCACCCAGACGAACAGTCGCCTTCCCGCACTCAAAAAAGAACCGAGTGTGGGGACCCCATGATTCTCAAACCCGATAGAAATCCGTAATAACTTTTGTAAACCTATGAACCAAAATTCCCGAATGTACCCTTAGAAGTTCACTTGTAAGTGGTTTCTGAAAACAATAATAGCTGCTGGTGGACCGGCTGGTTGGGAGGGGGGCCGAGGCAGATGGTGTCTGGCGGGGTTCCCCTGTCACTGGCCTGGACACACACCGATACCACAACAATGCAACACGATGGGCGGAGGTGGAGGACCTGGGTGTTTGTCCCTGGCGGCGTCATGCCGGCTGACGGAGGTCCTTGCAGTCCGGCCGGAGACCGTCTAGACTGCTGGTGGACCGGTTGGNGGGGGGACTCATCTCCGGCATACAACAACACAAGGCGAACAACATAACATAAAACAGATACACTTCAAACAACGCAACAAAGAACAACACTACAAAACACATCCATCAACACAAATACACACATGGACACCCCAACAAAAGAACACCAGCCCTCTGTCCCCACTAGGGTAAGACATCAGGGTAGGACGGTGTCCACAGGAAGGGGACAGAGGCATCGTTTTTAACTTTGACAAACCTATCAAGATCTTTTAAAAATATAACCAAATTATCTTTAAGACTTTCTTTTCTATTACTTATTGTAATCTCCCACAGCCATTTTACTCAGTTTAGACCAATCACAAGAATGACAACACCCCGAATGGTCATTTGGCTAAGTGGGGTCAGGTAACTTTAGTTTTTTTTTGTACTACAGCATCATTGGAAGTTTACAAGAGACATGTGAATGGAAAAATGTGGAACAGATTATTTGTGAAATATTTTTTGTAACGACATTGTAAAACTTAGCTTGGTAGTTTCTGTGTTCCAGCAAATAATGGGAAATGCACTTTTGTAATTACATACTTTCATAACTTACAATGTGGTCAGTGTTTTATATTTAATTTGCTCTGTTTGCATTTAAGTTTCTCTTCTTCACATACTATAAACATTCAACTCTTGGCGTTCTTCTTGAATCTTCTTGTCAGAATTCCAATTTTGGTTCTTCATTTGTTTGTAAAACACATAATCAATCTATACAGATTCTGTATACAAATGCATTAATGTGTCATACAACTCAGTTACTGTGAAATTATTAAGCCTGCATATTGGGTATATTTTGTAACCTAATTGTGTTTACATTGCGTTTCGGGCCAGCATAGGAGCTGAAGGCCGCAGAAAGGAGTGGCCAGCATGCAATGTTACGAAAATGTATATTAAACAGAGCCCCGAGCGAGGAAGTTGGACGTAGACCAGAGAGCCACATACAAGGCAGTCGTGCAACAGGTGAGGCCTGGCCTTGATTGATGCCGCCATATTTGGGGAGCTTTGCAGTGCAGCATATTCCGGCCCAGGCATAGAGATCTTGCCCGTGAGCCATAAATAGTCTTCAGATAATTATTCAGTGGTGAGTACCTCCAGCAGAGCATGTGAGGGAACATAAGGCAGAAGGTAGTAGCGAGACAGTTAGTAGCCTTTGCAAGCAGCAAGCATTATTGTGATATCTTCGTTCTTTGCTATTGGGGCTTTGATTTAACCTCTTGGATGTACTGACTGATGAGATGTAAAGAAGAGTTAGCCTAATTCTTGATATTTCATTTAGCAGCACCTCATACCCTCTCAAATAAGGTTCGTAACATTGGACAGCCTTAGGATTGAGATAAACAAACCAAGACTGGTACTTTGGTGGATGCAAATATCCTCCCTTCCGCACCCAACAAGAGAGTATAGCCCACCCTATCATAAATCATAACCCACCCGCTTACCTATTCACAGCTTTTGCTTAATCGCTTGCTTGAGTAGGATGTTCTGTATGTATTAACATAATAGGCTGATAGCAGAATACTAATTGATTGCACTAACATTACAGGATGAGTATAAAAGAATGCCCCAACTTTCAAGGTCTATAATTTCAAAACCAAACAACCCACAATCTTGATTGACCAATCAACTGAACCATGGAAACATGAAGTTGGTTTACCATACATTCATAAATGTTCAATGTGGCCACTACGAGCAGCCCGAACGACATATCCGCGATAATCAAACTCGTTCCACTTTCTTGTCAGCATGTCTGGTGTTACGGTTTGGATGGCGTTCGTAACTCTCGGTTTGAGGTCGTATGGGGATAGCGAGCTCGCATTCGACACGTCAATGTGAAGGGGACAGTCTGATGTTTCCTTGCCCAGAACGATGTAGACGATGCCTTCATGTCTAAGCTGGTTTTTAGTGAAGAAGCGACGTTCCATACAAATGGTAAGGTGAACCGGCACAACGTGCGAATTTGGTGTCAGAAGCCTCCACATGAAACCACCGAACACGAGCGCGCTTCCCTCAAAGTGAAAATGTTTTGTGCTGTATCCAAAGCCACTGTTTTCAGCCCTTTCTTTTTTCACGAGCTCACTGATACTGGAATCAATTATTTGGACATGCCTACAGAGTGGTTGTTTCCTCAGTCAGAAGAGGCGGCGGGGGACTTAATTTTCCAGAAGGATGGTACGCCACCCTAATGTCACCCAGCTGTTCGCGGGTACCTGAACGAGACATTGCCTCAACACTGGATTGGCCGAGGAGCATACCTTGTGCGATTATTTTCCATGGGGGTACATAAAAGATCAAGTGTTTCGTCCACCATTGCCGGCTAACATAGAATTATGGACGCCATCCAAACCGTAACACCGGACATGCTGACAAGAGTGTGGAACGAGTTTGATTATCGCGTAGATGTCGTTCGGGCCGCTCGTGGTGGTCACATTGAACATTTATGAAGATATGGTAAACAAACTTCACAGTTCCATGGTTCATTTGATTGGTCGATCAAGGATGTAGGTTGTTTAGTTTTTATATTATAATCATTCAAAGTTAGGGTATTCTTTTATAATCATCCTCTATATTATATATAGCCAAATCAAGTTTTTAATGTGTCATAAGTTTTATATAAATATGCGAGCATTTTAAATTAATTAATACATTTTAAAATTGTATTAAGTGCCAAAAAGAATAATCAGTACTTGATGTAAGCTAAATAGTAATTTAAAACTGCGATTATTTACTTATGAGATGCTCGACAAGCACCAGAAACCCAAGAACTAGATAAAACAGGGAAATGTAATTAATTGGCAGTAAAAGCAGATGAGCTCCTACAAGATAATCCCAATTTAAACGCTGAATTAGATAGTAAATCCAAACATCTAACAAGAGGATTAGTTTCAAAAATTCTAAGCAAATGATTAGTACCAACACAAGCCAAGGAAGGCACAGATAATTTTTGTGATGATATAAATACATTATGTGAACACAATCAAAACATTAATTTATATAGTCAACCCACATATAATAATTTTAATTCGTTAATCCCCAAATATGTTAATTAAAACACACATACAAACTCACAAAACAAAATGGAAGACACATAGCCAGTTAAAGTAGTATTTTAGGGTGCAGAGAAAATTCCTACATTCACAGGACATGCAGGGCAATATATTGAAGAATTTTGTGAATACTACAGTGCCGTTAGTGATTTTAATATCTGGGATGAACAGGAAAAATGTAGGCTTATAAAATTTTATTTGGAAGGTACAGCAAAGCACACGTACAGCAGGCAATTTAAAATAGAATTGCGGATCACACCGAATGGGTAGAAATTTCAAACAGAATTAAGAAAGTTTTTGCATCAGTAAATGCAAAAAATTAATACAAGCATTTTTATACACAAAAATGCAACAGATTGGGGAAAGTTGTCAGTCTCGTGTATATTAAATGTATCACAAACACAAATACAACCCTAACATGCCAGAGCAGGAGTTTATAGAAATAATTTCGAAATCCATAGCTGACAAAATAATAGGTCTACAGAATGACACATTAGATCAGTTGAATAGCAATCTCTACATAGTCGAAATAGTTTTGCAAATGTATAATAAGGCTTTATTATAGTCATTATATACATATTGTGACATAACACAAACACGAATTGGAAAAACTCCTAAGTGAGATCACTAAGTTAAAAGAGCATATTGCAAAACTAACTGTAGGCATGCAGAATAACTACAGTGCACAATTTAATATTTATAGACTTAACTGTTATACAAAGAGCACAAATCACACAAACCAAAACAGAATAAACTATACAACAGGCAAGTGAATTACTAGGGAAGTTCCAAATAACACCCAGCCTGTTATTATTCTGAAAGAATACACTCCTTTACCAAACACAACATATTACAAAAACTCACAAAACAAAATCAGAGGGCTAGGAGAAAACTCGAAAGTCACAAACCACACTATGGGAACATTTCTCAAAGTAAGGAAGAAAACAACTGGAAATGTCTTATTATTAGAGAAAAAATATAATAAAGAACAGTGGAAAAAATATGTACACGGATGTCAAAAATAACAACAACAAAAAAACAAGAGTTGAGGAGGTTCAGCATGTTACTTCCATTAATACTGCAGAAAATAATGTGTATAATAGCAAAGAAGGAAGGTCACAAAGTATTCCCAGAAATAAAATGTTTACAGAGATAACAAAAAAGAAGGCTAACTCAGACGTTAAGTTTTTCTATTCGTCACGAAGAACAGCTACTTTCCACAATTACAGGTAACAAGTTGACGTAAACCGAGCCTTCACGAGTTCTTTATGCCCAAAATGACTGCCACAGTCGTGTCCACACACCAGACACACCACACCGACAAGCTTGTGGGCAAGAGTGAGGGTGTGCATAATAGTATTAGTGCAATGGCATAAGTGTTTCTAATTTATTCTGTGTTATTATTTCATCAGTGTATTTCATCAGGGTATGTATTAATAGCATCAGTGTATTTAATCAGGGTATTTATTAATAGCATCAGTGTATTTATTCAGTGCATATAATTAATATAATTTTTTTTGTCATCATGGAAAACAGTCTACACAGCCACAGCCAGAGACATGTGACATTTTACATTTGGCAGTACTGTGGCCGGTACAATGGAAACATTTAGAAATAGTATAATTTTTTTTATTGTATATTTGTTTAAGGGGAAATTATGTCATCTTAGATTATTTTAATTCATGTCCCTTTCATCTCATTATCACTTTTTAGGGTATCTTGTGTTTCATCACTTCACCGCATGGTATCGGCTGCGCTCAGGTAGCGGAAGCCGGACATGCTTCCCCGCCAGTTCTCGTCAGCACTTCAACACATCCAGACGTGTAAGTCTCTCGCTCCGCAGAGGCCCTCGGTGCAGACATCATCAGTTGAACTTATATCCATCGGCATCGACGTCATAAATTGAATCATTATTTTATTTGTTTCATTATTTTACTTTTATAGCACCGAAGGGAGAGCGACATTATTCTTATCGGAGAATTGTTAAGTGCATTCGAGTTTCACATTGTAAAGACCACGTGGTCGCTCGCAGTTTCCGGGCCATTAAGGACACGTGATTTTGTATTATAGTTGTGAGTGCAGTAAGGAATCTCAGGTATTAAATACCTCAACAAGCATCGTTCGTAAGTGTTTTATTTGTAATTAATAAAGGCATGCGAGGCGGCCTACAGCCTCGCCATCATGTGTGACGGCGTGCTGACCAGAGTCCCCTAGGCTGTCGACCGAATTGACACTCATCTCATCAGCTCACCGCAGAGCTGTGGTGCCAGGCACATAATTATCACACCATCAACTCTGGTATCACCGCGGGTCAAGTTGGCTTTCCTAACACGGGATGTGGAATCCACTGTAGTCAAGCTTGACCACGTCAAAAGAAAACACAACCAAATTAATTCACAAATTAATTTTTGTAAACATGACCCAGTTCAGAAATTACATTCCCAAGTAAGAGGGCAAGTGCAAACAAATATGCACAAGTAGTTTAGTAATACGTCAAACATTCCAGCTAAACAGAACTCCGTTCAAACACACAGAAATAACAAACTTGCGGAAGCTAGCCAGCGCAAAGAATTGCAAGCAAACGAAATTCTGTGTAAATGAGAAACAAGGAAATTCATATGACCCAAGAGTCAGGCACAACCAATATGCACTCTTTGTTTCTATTTCAGGTATCACAGTAAATAATGTGATCTGCTTCCAAATCAGCAGTTAGAATTCCAAACAGACATTCCATGCCAATTTAAACTATTCAAAAAGAAGTTAGGCCTGCAACCAGTAAATATATTTATCAACACGGAATCCACTTCACGGCGGTCGGGAGTAACTTACAACAGGCACGTGCAATCGGCTGACGGTGATGAAATGCAGTATTTTAAGATGTGGCAGAGTCAGCAAAAGTGTGCATAAGCAGACAGGAAGTCGTGGCAGTGGAGACGCAAAACAACAGCACAGGACAGTTTACGAACTGCAGTGCCATTAAAACTTCCACACCCATGTTGAAGACAAATACACCACAGCCAATATTATGTATTATTAGATACGGGCTGCAGTCGCAGTTGTGTAGATAAAACTTTAATATCAAATCAACAACTATAACCAGTTACCGAAAAATTCACACTATTAGGAGCAACTGAAGAAGTTAAGATCTTTAGATATAAAACAAACATTAAATTTAGCATATTAGGACATACATTCCCACAAGATTTTGTAGTAATAGAAAATTTGAAAATTGATATCATTTTAGGTGTTCACTTAATAAAATGATACAATATTATTCGATTTCCTAATCATGATATTATGTTCATTAATAGTAATTATACAAATAACTATTACAAGCACTATTACATACATATCTTATAGAACAACATCAAGCTGACAGTATTCAATACTATATTTATAAAATGGAAGCCATTGAGACAGATACACTTGAAGTAATAACTTATAAGATAAAAAAAAATTGAATGAACATGAAATAACAAAACTGGTAAATGTGATTAAGGAATACAAAGACGGTTTTGCTAATAGTGTTTTAGAATTAACAGAAGCCAAGAATTACGAAATAAAACTAGAACTTTTAACAGATAACCCAATTCACAACAGGCATTAAAGTATTACCCCAAAAATTAAGGAACAATTAATCGAACAAACTAATGATATAATTAAAGAAGGTATCACTGAGGAAGATGATTCCACATATGCAACACCCATCTTAGTTATAAAAAAGAATAAAGGGGAATGTGGTTTATTACAGATATTCGCCTCCTTAAACAGCATTTCTTTAAGGTAAAATATCCGCTTCTGAGGATGGAATACATTTTTAATGCAAAACAGAATTCAAAATATATTGCATCTCAAGAATTATTTTCAGGATTCTACACAATTCCTGTTAGAAAACAGGATAGACATAAATTACAATTTACTATTGATGGAGTAGGAATTGATAAGTATAGATGAAAGCCGATGGGCTTATCAACTTATGCCAATGTAATATTTTCTAAAATTTAGTGGCACATTATTTTAATATTTTACCTTATTTCTTATATTTTGATATTTTTACATAATTAATTGTGTCAGTATGTTTTTAAAGTTTAGGCCAATAGTGTTTTGCTCCAATTTTAGGGCAATTGGGGTATTTCAGAAATTTTTATTTCAGTTATGTATTAATGCTTTGGAGTTAGTACAGAGTTACCTTCGCTTCCAAGCCTAGCAGGAAGCCGGTGTCTTGCTGCAGACAGCTCAGCTTGCAACCGGCTGTTAGCTGACACACATTTTTGAAAGCATGAGATGCTTCACGCTGTACCTTGCCCACACTGCTTGCCAGAGGTGCAACACACATAATTCTTGCTGCAGAACAGATATTTATAGTTAAGGACCATTTGCGGTACACCCAGTGCTTTCTAGGAATGGTTCCAGAACTAAATTTGGTCATCTCTGTGCCACGTGCAACAGACAATTTTGTATCCTTCTGCCGTTGCTTACTGTTTTTTGCCGGACTCTCTGCACAGACATGGTCGCTACATGATGTGTTCGTGGTGTGCTCCCATAATCGAGGAGGTTGCCGCAGGTGGATGATTCTCCTGTAGCATTTTATTTAGTTGTAGAAGTATAATGTAGAATAGTGCAGAGATAGTTTCGTAAAAATGTATTCACTCTTCAAGTTTTATCCAACTATCGAAGTTTTAGACGAACTTTTATTTCAAGTTCAGGTTTGATACTTAGTTCGTTTGAGGACTATTTGCCCGGCTTCCCATTATTTGCCATCCGGAGTAAGTTTTTATCTCCAGATTCAGCGTATTTATTTTTGCACTAGTTTATTTTTAATTTTAAAGTTATTTCATTAATTGGGCATAAGTTTCTTCACTGTTCATGTTGTTTGAACGTAATTTCATTTACCGTTACTTGCCTTATGTGTTGTTGACTTTAGTACGCATCTTCGGAGCGCTACTGTTCCATCATGGCTACCATAACTTGTCGGCGCAGAACTGCCAACTGCACGACTGTGTTTTACACTAGGTTTAGTGTTGTTTGTTTACATTCTCACCTTGACTCCTCATAACCCCCATTTTTTTAAAAGTTTTTCGGAATAATTTAATTATATTTACGCGTTTCTTAAAATGATTTTGCCGAGTTTTTAAATAATTATACTGGTAATTCCAGGTGATTGAGATATAATTCTGCAGGAATTGATTATGCTGAAGACTTGTGGTTTAGTTTTGTTGATAGTTTGATGTACGGTCTTTTGCAAGGTTTTATTCAATATAGTGTGTTATGGAAATGATTATTCTTTGCGAGATTCGTACACTGATAGTTTATATAATTTTCGGCTCGCTATGTTTTGGGACTCTTTTGGTTCATGAGTATTTTAGCCCAGACTGGCATTTTCCAGTTTTTATTGACATTCCTTGTGGTTTCTTTCATTACTTACATTTTTATACACAAGTATTTTATCTAATACTTCGGCAGTGTGCACATTTCGTATTTCATTGTTGAATAATGTAATGATAAGTATTTTGCATACAACTACACAATATTTCATGGTCACTTATAAGGTTTAAGGATTAATAAGTTTGGCATATTAAATAAGTGTAATTTTAATTTTTGCTGTTCTTGTGGTAACTCTCGTGTTTCTGTTTTCAGGAGTTAGTCTTGCATTTTTGTGAGTTGTGGTATGGGACACAATTTTCTTTCGTTTTGCCTTTTTCACAGGAGCTCTGTTGACATTGTGAGTGACCACTGGTTTAGAAAACCATATTTTGGTTCAATTGTATAGAGTATTGATGATTGTTGTGGAGTGATTTTGGTATGGACTAAGTTGCTTCAGATCATGTCATGAATTTTTTTCTTCTTTTATTTAATTTTCGTTGAATTAGTCCAAATGTAAGTACACTCGTGTAGACTTTGTATAGTGTGTTTTTTATTCAGCTATTCTCACTGACATTAAAATTCGTGTAACCTTTTTGCAACATGGCTTTCTATAAATTTGTTTCTGGGAGTTTGTTGACTTCCAGGCCACAACTAGTTTTGTTTCTTTGTGTCCTTGTTTGTAAGTCCACATTTTCGGAGCTAGGTCAAGCTAATTCATCTTGAGTGGCAGATGAATTTTGTTTAAGTGCTAAATTCTATTCAACCACTCTGGTCCGCTGTGGATGGTGACCACGTGGCCAACCCTGTGGAGTACCAGAAGCTTCTAGGTACTCTATTTTGGACGACCTATCCATGATTTTCCCTCTCAGGCAGTGTTAAACTGAGTGTCATCATGGGAGATCTCATTACTCATTATTCTTAAACAGTAGTTTATTTATTGATGTGATGTTTGGTATGTATTTTGTAGAGGGACTTAAATTTTCATATTTAAATTTGAGTACTGCCGCAATTTTTCCCCTTTCCCTTGGTGTTTTGCCGTGGTGTGTGTGTGTGTGTGTCGGATTTGTTTCTTGTGATAGCATGGAGCAAAGTCTCTTGTAGTTGACTCGAGGCAGATAACCCTCCAGAGAAACTAGACTTGTTCTATATTTACGTTGCTGGTAATGATGATTTGGAACCAGGGATTCTGGCTATTTTCGAGAAGTCGTTAGTGATAAGTTTAATTTAGGTTTAAGTCTCATTTAGGTATAAGGTATCTCTTCCAGAGTCAAGAACCCACAGAGATCAAAAGACCCAGTGTTTCCTCGAACTTATATTTACTGGATAGACTCTGCGGTTCTGCCAGTAGACTGGGCAGCAGTCCCAGATCCAGGTAGCATTACCGTCAACTCTTCGGAGTTTCCATCAAAGTGCTAATCTTCACAAATCTTCACAAATAAACACCAATATCATCATCTGTTTCAAAACCCAAGATTATTTCTCTACTCTTCCTAAGGTTATTTGAGTAGTTTATTTTTGTGTGACCAAGGAATTCTTTTTTAATCTTTGTTAACATTTACATACATATTGTGTTCAACTCGTTTAATGCATTGAGTCATTGCTTTGGGACTTTCTTCCTTTTGTGTTTTCTTCAAAACACCTNGGGGGGGGGGGGGTTCTGTGCCACTGTAAAATTTTCTAAATTTTTGTGGCACATTATGTTAATATTTTACCAAATATTACATATTTTATATTTTTGTCTAATTAATTGTGTCAGTATGTTGGTAAAGTTTAGGCCAATGGTGTTTTAATCTAATGTTAGGGCAATAGCGGTATTTCATAAATTTTTATTTCAGTCATGTATTCATGCATTGGAGTTAGTACAGAGTTACCTTCGCTTCTAAGCCTAGCCGGAAGCTGGTTGCTTGCTGCAGACAGCTCAGTCTGCAACTGGATGTTAGCTGGCATGCATTTCTGAAAGTGTGGGATGCTTCATGCTGTACCTTGCACACACTACTTTCCAAATGTGCAACGCACATAATTCTTGCTTCAGAACAATTGTGTGTAATGGTGGATTGTTTGTGGTACCCCCAGTGCTCTCTAGGAACGGTTTCAGAACTAAATTTTGTCACCTTTGTGCCTACACGCAACACACAATTTTGTATCCTTCCGCCATTGCTAACTGTTTTTTGCAGGAGACTCTGCACAGATGCGGTCACGACATGACTTGTTCGCTGTGTGCTGCAGTGTTCAGGGAGATTGCTGCAGGCATTTGATTCCTCTTTAGCATTTTATTTAGTTGTAGAAGCATCATGTATAATAGTGCAGAAATAGTTTACTAAAGATGTAGGATATTTAATTAATTTTATCAAAGTTTTAGACGAACTTTTATTTTTAGTTTAAGTTTGGTACTTCCTTCATTTGAGGACTACTTGCCCGGCTTCTCATTATTTGCCATCTGGAGCAAATTTTTATCTCAAGCTTCATTACTTCGGCTGGAGATGTTTCTAAGTGTATGGAGACTAATTTTTTTCTATCTTGGTATCATCTGGACCATGTTACCAGGTCACTACATAACTATATCATAATTGTTTGAACTCATATATTATCATGTTTGTGATGTAAAATGTGCTTTAAATATTTCTTTGTAATGTATGAATTTTTAAAATATGAAACATTTGACAATTTAAAGCAAATCTGGTTTGATCATTAAAATTAAATAGATGCACCCCAGGGTTGTCAAAAGCTTTCAGGGCCACACGAATTTCACCATTGTGATTAAATTAATTATTAAAATCGCAATTGTTCATTGAATATTTAATCCGCGAGCAAATTGTTTTTTGTCTAAACATTTAATTTGTTTACTTAAAAGGGTTATTTTGAAACTGCAATTTTATACTCTTTTCATTTATTATATGTATGTCTGTCTACCTATGGACAGTTAATAACTATTTGAAAATATAATTAGTAAAATATTACACTTGTATTAAGTACATTGCCTAGTATTATTTCTGTAAAACGTCCTATCTGGAGCTCAGGCCTTTATCGGCATATTACTAGAATCAGTTTCTAGGTAAAATGTATGTGGTGTCCCATTTTCCTAGTCAAACTTACACAATTAATCAATTATTTATTAGATCAAGTAGCTTAATATTGTCTGAGATTATGGTAGCCGAAGAATATTGTAATTTTTTTGCAAGAGTCCACAGTGTAATGTTTTGTTGTTCAGGTGACTATTGATTTTACAACATATTTTATGGGCACTATTTGTTTTTTTATGTACCAGAAACTTAAGTAATTTTCTGCCATATTTTAGCTTGGTGGTTTTTGAATTAACTGAAAATTATGTGCTGAACATTTGTCAAGATTTTAGATAATGTTATATTTATCAAAGCAAACATTTTATTAACAACAATGACACACACCATGGTACAAACATCACCGCAGTTTTTTCAAAAATTCATTGTTATTTTACTAGGTCCATTAAGATGGAATAAATTCAAAGCACACATACACTGATGCGACAAAAGTCATGGGATAGCTCCTAATATCGTGTCGGACCTCCTTTTGCCCGGCGAAGTGCAGCAACTCGACGTGGCATGGACTCAACAAGTCGTTGGAAATCCCTGGCAGAAATATTGAGCCATTCTGCCTCTATAGACGTCCATAATTGTGAAAGTGTTGTCGGTGCAGGAGTTTGTGCACGAACTGACTTCTCAATTATGTCCCATAAATGTTCGATGGGATTCGTGTCGGGCGATCTTGGTGGCCAAATCATTCGCTGGAAGTGTCCAGAATGTTCTTCAAACCAATCGCGAACAGTTGTGGCCCGGTGACATGGCGCATTGTCATCCATAAAAATGCCATCGTTGTTTGGGTACATGAAGTCCATGAATGGCTGCAAGTGGTCTCCAAGTAGCTGAACATAACCCTTTCCAGTCAATGATAGGTTCAGTTGGACTAGAGGACCCAGTCCATTCCATGTAAAAATAGCCCACGCCGTTATGGAGACACCACCAGCTTGCACAGTTCCTTGTTGACAACTTGGGTCCATGGATTCGTGGGGTCTGCGGCACACTCGAACCCTACCATCAGCTCTTACCAACTGAAATCGGGACTCTTCTGGCCAAGCCACGGTTTTACAGTCGTCTAGGGTCCAACCGATATGGTCACGAGCCCAGGAGAGGCGCTGCAGACGATGTCGTGCTGTTAGTAAAGGCACTCGAGTAAGTTTTCTGTTGGCATAGCCCAGTACAGCCAAAGTTCACCGCACTGTCCTAACGGACACGTCCGTCGTACGTCCCACATTGATTCCTGTGGTTATTTCACGCAGTGTTGCTTGTCTGTTAACATTGACCATTCTGCGCACACATCGTTGGTCTCGGTCATAAAGTGCAGGCGGTCGACCACTGTGTTGTCCATGGTGGGAGGTTATGCCTGAAATTAGATATTCTCGGTACACTCTTGACACTGTGGATCTCGGAATATTGAATTCCCTAACCATTCAGAAATGGAATGTCCCATGAATCTAGCTCCAACTACCATTCTGCGTTCAAAAACTGTTATATCCCGTCGTGCGGCCATAATCACGTCAGAAACCTTTTCATATGAATCACTTGACTACAAATGAAAGCCCAACCAATGCACTGCCCATTTATACATTTTGTACGCGATACTACTGCCATCTGTATATTTGCATATTGCTATCCCATGATTTTTGTCACCTTTGTGTATTTATTTTAGGTTAAATGTTTTGAAAAAAAATATTGCTAATATATGTAGAACCATTAACAGACTACATCAGTTTAATGCAAATATAAATGAAAAAATTCTTTTTTTTTCTCAGCAAGATATAAATATATTAGTACACTCTTTACAACTGAAGGTATTGAGTCTGACACAGAAAAGATAGAGGCTCTTCAATTAATGAAACCAACAGCAAACATTGAACAATTAAGAAAATATTTAGGCATGACTTCATAATTAAAGATATATATTCCTAATTATGCCACTAAAGCCGAACCTAGTTGTACTTACTAAAAATAATACACAATTTACATGGGGAAATATTCAACATAAAGCATTTGCAGAATTAAAATATGCCATTCAGAATGCACCTATTATACAACGTTTTGACGATAGGCCATATATATTAGCTTGCCAAATGGTAATATGTGCAGTATTAAAGCAACGAGATATAAAAACCAGACAAAGACATATTATTGCCTTTGCATAAAATAAACTATCCATTTAAGAAATTCAATGATCAACTACAGAAAGAGACCTAGATGTCATAAAACACTTCTGTAATTATTTAAAACAATATTTATATGTAAGAAATTTCTCTATTGAAACGGACCATACTAGCCTCAGGTTAAATATCATGGCCGAGCATAATATTATAATTGAAAAAATGGCAATTGCATTAGTCGAATATGACTTCGAAACACGAATAGTCAAAGGAAAATTAAATACCTTGCCAGACGCACTCAGTAGAATTCCCACACTAGCACTATCCCAGTTACAACATATTAAAGTCAATAACGTAAGTTATAAATGTGTGGCTGAATTTACAAAAATCAATAATATAATTAAGGCATTAGCAGAAGCCACATTCAAAATGCTGGAGGACTCACTGAATCACAGCGAACTATTGTAAAGTATGTTAGTATTATCTTGCACAAATATAAACAGTTTATCGCAAAAAAAAAACGAGCTGCGATCGTTAGTTAGATTGAAAATATGTAAAAAAAATTAACGGAACCATTAAACATTCCGCTAAAACCACATGTAATGGCCATTTCTGAATTATTTTGCATAACTAACGACATTAAACAAGAAGTGGTTCAACTTATCAATCATGGATCCTGTTTTGAAAATTCAGATTTAAGTAACCGAAGAAAAAGGTAAGTTATACTATTATCCAGTGTACAATCACGAACAAAATTATATCAAAATTGAAAATGATCATAAATTACTAATAAGTTCAATTAATAACCGTTATAATAACTAACCCTTTTGGAAAATACAAGTGTAATCTGCATATCAAAAATTGAAAATTGCATTAACACAACAGCAGAGGGATTATGGGGACTTTGGCACATCGGGACCTGGGATCGGAGCATCGGAGCTGTTCGTACTCTGTAATTCCAGTCTGCTGGCAGCCACAATGGATTCAGGTGACTTGACCTTGACCTTTGGCCTAAACCCTAATGACCTTTTACCTTGAACCCGTGACCTTTGACCTTAAAAAAAATTTAAAAAAACAAAAAAAAACCTTATTTAAAAAATGTATTTGAAAACACTTAAATTTCCAGAGGTCCCCCACACCTCTCCAACCATACTATTTCCACCATCTTGGTAGATGCTGTCCGCCATATTGATAGGCATCACAGCCACCATCCGCCATGTTGGTCGGTGCAGTCCGCCACTGGCAGGTGAAGCCATCCACCATCTTGGTCGGTGCAGTTCGCCATATTGGTAGGTGTCAGCCACTGTCCACCATCTTGGTTTTTTAGTTTGTCATTTGTTTATACATTATGGGTGTTTGTCTCTCACCTTTGTTCGACAGCCATCTTGGTTTTTCGTTTGTCATTTGTTTTACATTTCTAGTGATGTCCCCAGCACCCTGCCCAGCAGACGACTGACCCCCTCCACTACCCCCTTAGAATATATTCAATTTACAAATTGCCCCACCCCTGATTCTCATTGGCTAATGGCCACCCCCTTCTAATATATCTAATTGCTCCGCCAATGTTTCTCATTGGCTAATTACTCGGGTGTTTTCGGAGATCAATCGGCAGCCTACTTCAATCGCGAGGGCGGGCTATTTTTTCCTCTTAGAAATTCTTTATAAGATGAAGCTCGAGCCTTCTCGGGAAATCAGTGATTTTTCTAGCTCTTAGAAATGTATGCATGTTGTCCGAGCTACCATAAAATCCTTTTGGCCATTTTGGCGTTTGGAAGGGTGCACTCGCTTAGTGCTTTGGACAAACGGGACGAGCTACCATACCTGCCAAAATAATTTTTCCTGGTCTATGCACCTTACGAAATTTCGATTGTATTCAAGTATTTGCCAGCTTACCTGCAGCAGGACGAAGACATATGGGACTGCCTCCCATGAAAAGAGTGTTTCGAGGGCTGCACCACCTCGGTTCCTGACAGGCCGCATCGCAGGGGTTGGTGCAAGGCGCGCCGAGAAGCCCTCGCGACATCTGTGCCCATTGAAAACGACTTCTCTTTTGAATACGCCCTTCCAATAGAAGATGCCATCCCTGTTGTAGACGGCCTCCCCATTTAAGATGGAAGAGACCCTCCCCATTGATGAGGCCCTCCCCATTGAAGACACCCTCCACATTGAAGACGCCCTCCCCATTGAAGACAATGTCCCCATGCAATCTATCTACTGGCAAGCTGTACCCATGGAAGATGCTCCCCTTCAAGAAATTTACTGGCAAGCAATACCCGGAGAGGAAACCAACCCAGAACACAGGTTCCCTATGCGTATGCACCTTGATGAAGTTTTAAATGACTTTGTAAAAAAATTTGTGAAACTCGGTGTGTGCATGGGAAAATACATTTTTTATATATCAAAAATTGTATGAAATGTTTTGCAACATCCAAGGTTTTCACTCATTGGACTCGTACACCATCAAGCAGATTGCCATCTTGTACAATGAAAAAGAAGAGAAAACCAACGTTTTCACTTTTTTACCGGTGTCCATGGAAGCACCTCGACCGCACCATGCAACAGACGTATTGCCTACAGACGTACGAAACGCACAGACTAAGGTGGGACGAGGGAAATATTCTGTACGAGGATATACCGGCATTGCTGGACTCTGCCATAATTCCCTATTATCCTGTGTATGTGTTTGGAAGACGCCAATACTCGGCGATTCGCAATGCGTGCCACATGGGAACGAACTTTGTAGACCTTCACAAGCATTGCCGCTTCCCGCCGTTTCGACAGCTCGTTGAGACGTTCGCCTAAAGACTTCACGAGTGCAAAAATCAAAGATATTTCTGTGCTCCGTGCAACTCCGAAACCTGTGGAGTTATGATAACCCATGGTACATTAAAAAAAAACTGCAAGGAACCCATGATACATTTTTAAAAAATATTATGTGTGTAATGTCCTCCAAGACTCAGAGAAGAAACAAGTGTAAAAAAAGTATCCCTTATATTATGCAGAAGAATTATAATATTGTGATGCGTGTGGATAAATAAATGTGTTGAAAAATATTTTCTCTAGTTATGTCGTGCTCACGTATGTTAAAAACACTGTTGGTAAAGAAAAAAATATTTAGTATATATCAGTTTTGTTACAATTAAAACAAAATAAAATATTTAGTATGTCAGTTTTGTTATCATTTCAAGAAAAAATATTCAATAAGACTCTAGTCATCACTAACATAATGTATATATATATATATATAACATGTACGAACATAATTATTTAAACAATCAATTAATGGATTAAGAAAAATCATCTTTATATGCACAAATAATGCACATATAGTAAGTTTTGCAGGGAAAAAATTATATACAGCGATAAGGCGCTAGCGTAAAGATACACCCACCACAAGTACCAAATTATAAAAAAAAAGTAACCTTTGGCAAGTAAATTTCTGTATTTTCATACATTCGAGCGCGCTCGCTCCATTAAGAGATCTATCTGATCTGCGGTAAAATACCCCCGCCTTCCCCTTCAGAGTCCCTGAACACTGCTATGTGACTAGCCGAATGAAAAGTGACATGCTAACATGTGAAGTATATGTGTGCGGCCTCTAATCCAGCAGGCGTCAATAGTATTCACGCTTTATGAATTACGCGAAATGAAACACAGTTTTATTCCCGGGAAGCTGGTCCACCATGCAGATTTATATCACAATACGTATTCCAGCAAAGACACACACAACCAGCTCTCATTCATCACCCTTCAACCTCGTCGGGACTTAGAAAATACTTCACAAGTGCGAAAAATTTAGAGCATATTGCAGCTGGTGCACTACAGAGGCCATGAAATTTTATGGTTATGTTAATCCCTTTCGAATGTAGAAAATTAATTCTAAATACACATTTTTTTGTTAATAAATTCCGGCTCTAACTCCACCATTATTATTTTTTCATATAAAAAATCAAATGTGAAATTTTTTACTAACTCCAGCAAAACCAAAGATACTTTGTGGTGCTGCGAAACAAAGAAATAAGAAGGGGGGGGAACGATCATTCTCCACTTGCTAAATGTCAAATATACACACCTACACACACAGAGCCCGAAATATACCAATTGCAGGCGATACTGACAGACGCCTTAAAAAGTTATTAAGACAAAAGCATACTTAAAGAAGTGGTCACGAGTCCTATTACAGAAGTAAACGAAAGGTATGTACAGTCGTAATATGAGCTCGCGCACACGGCCAGCCATGATGCACTAGGTGTTGAATTGGACTTTGCCCTAGCACACTGACAGCCGGGGGGAGGTTTGTCGCTCCAGCAGCTTGTTTTATTTCTCACACAAGCCAACTTTAATTAATAGAATAATAAACACAGATATCTGCAAGCACAAGTCAACACCAGGGAAGACCCATGTTCAAGGCGACCCGGGTTCGAAACTCAACTCGTTCGGCCCAAATTTATATTTTACACTCCAGGTGAATGCCGGGATGGTTTCTTGGTCGAGTCCTTACTTGTTCCCGCTTGTCCTAGCAACTCGCTCCGTCTCAAAATAGTATAAAATTTATTTTTATTATTATTTTATCTTGCACACCACCTATATAATGAAAACTCCCACTACTATTATACGAGAATCTATTACAGTCACGAATAAAAAATATTTATGTGTTCATTACAAGAGGAAGGGGGTTGCACCATTTTCTCTCACATCAAATCCGCAGCATCGGGCTTTCAGAATCCCGAGCCAGCCACGTTTCGAGGACAAAAAACATAAAAATATTGCAACATGTAGTGCAGACAAATGTGTATGTATCAACTTTAAAAAAATCACTATATTAAGCACAAAGATTTATTTGGTATCAGCAATTCCTTGCATATTTCAGGCATACCGAGATACAATTTTGCATTTTACAGGTATTTAAAGCCACCATTTCGCATACGATGCATTGTTGGCCAGTCTGATAACTCTAGGAATATGTACAAAATCGGGTCATTATTATTCTCTTCGTAATCCAACGAACGACTCCTTTCATCCGCTGATGGATGTACTTAGAAATATTTCCACGCCCATGTACACAGTGGTCAATTAATGGTAAACCATTTGGGAGGAAAAAATCTAACAGAATATTCGACCCGCTCATGCCGGAAAATACGAGTGTCAACTCCTTTCATGAATAAAATATTCAACCCTTGTTGCGATAGGAAAACCTAAAACATTTTTGCACCGAATATACAATATATATTTCCAAGTCCACTCATCTTTTAAAACATGACATTCTGAATCAACTTTACGCTTTTTACTTGCCATTGTAACAATCAAAAATGTCAACAAACACTACCAACAAAGCAAAACTATAGAAACACAAGTCAGACACACAGCCGCAGAGGTGACTTGATACTGACTACGTGACTTTCCGAACTACACTGACCTCAAGGTTCTCAAGAACAGACGAAACGAAAATGGTAGCGCCCGATTCGTTCCGAACTTAGCCGAGCAACACACGCATTGTACTCCACATCGCCGTGCTACCGATCTACAGACATCTACTACGGCACTACGCAAACTTAGTTAATATTAGATGCGATAATACCGTACTTAAAACGCAATGAGAAGGAAACCGTTATTCTATTATAGCTATGCAGAAAATACATTTTGTCCTATGTGTAATTGTAGGGGTTATTCAAAATCATGTCGCGGACCGGATTGACTAGCCCGAAGGGCCGCACTTGGCCCGCGGGCCGTACTTTATCCATGACTGACATAGACATACGAACGATAAGTTTTCGAAATGTCAGAAGCGATAGCTAAATCACCCAGCACTTAAGGGAAAAAAACATCTCTTCTCCAAGAGCATAAGGCCTAAGGAACAATAACAAAGATGAGAATGTAAAGATACCTAATAAATAAACCTTATAAAATGTTAAAAGTATATACACTGAAGAGCCAAAAAAACTGGTACACCTGCCTAATATCGTGTAGCCTCCCCCCCCGCCAAACACGCAGAAGTGCGGCAAGATGATGTGGCATGGACTCGACTAATGTCTGAAGGTATGCAGGCAGCACTTCACACCATGAATTCCTGCAGGGCAGTCCACAAATCCAATCTGCGCCAATTTGTGACAGGGTTGCACGTCTGTCACGTTTAATGATTCTCGTCAGTCGTCGTTTTTCCCGTTCTTTCACGGTATTTTTTCGGCCACAGCGATGTCGAAGATGTTATGTTTTACCGGATTCCCGATATTCACGGTACACTCGTGAAATGGTCGTACGCGAACATCCAAATGTTATCGCTACCTCGGAGATGCTATGTCCCATCTCTCGTGCGCCGACTATAACACCACGTTCAAACTCACTTAAATCTTGATAACCTGCCATTGTAGCAGCAGTAACCGATCTAGCTGCCGACCGCATCGCGTTACTATGATTGGTTCCATACCTGTGTTATTTGCAGACGCATGCCTATCCCAGTTTTTTTTTTACTCTTCAGTATATATTATATGGTATATTTATTATATATATTTAGCTTTTCATCTTTGTTCTTGCTCCTTATTCCTTATGCTTTTGGAGAAGATATGTTAATGCCTCAAATGCTCGACCACAATTAAAGTATTTTTTTCCAGATTTCGCACTTTTATAGGCAGATTTGGTGGTGCGATGAGAGAAGTACGATCGTGGTGCAATCTGATTGGTTCTCACAAAAAATGTTTTGGTTGCGGGGAATGGCAATCGTGACACACTCGGATGAGTTCTCTCGAAAGTAATCCAACATCTTCAAAAATCACCAAGTCTTTTAGCATGGCTATTTTTTTTAGTAAAGTCGAAGGCAGTAACGATTCGTTACTCCCTTATTAATATATATCCGAGTTCAGTTACCTAATTGTTCCCATAATCCCATTTAACCAAGCATATTTGGTGGCGAGAGGGAGTAACAATTCGTTACCCCCTTTGGTAATATATATCAAGTTTTCTTGTCCATCAGCATGGCTATTTTTTAGCAAAGTCTAAGCACAATCAGCAATTCAATCCACCCACTGGCCTACACACAAACTCCCATGAAAACGACAAAGCAAAGAAAAGGGAAGTACCGATTTGTTATTCCCTCGTCAATATATATATTCGAGTTCAGCTACCCAATTGCTTCCATAGTCCCATTTAACGAAGCATATTTGGTGGCGAGAGGGTGTAATGAATCATTAATCACCCCCTTTTTTGGTAATATATATTTTAAGCTTTCTTGGCATTGACTAACATATCAGTTGGTAATGATGCTTGCTCCACACTCGAGTCTTGATTTGCATCAGACATAACAAACTCCCGTATTGTTACTTCTTGTCAATATATATTAAAGCTCTATGACATAATTGCTTCCATAATGCATTTTAACCAAGCATATTTGGTAGTGAAATGGGGTATTGAATCGTTACCTCCTTTGGCAATATATATATTTCCAATCATCAATCTGACCCATCCACTGCCCCACACTTGAGACTTGGTTCGCATCAGGTTCGCAACAAACTTCCTTATCCCTGTCAGAACGACAAAGCAAAGTCGAAGGCAGTAACTATTTGTTACTCCCTCGTCAATATATATTCGAGTTCAGTTACCTAATCACTTCCATAGTCTCGTTTAACCAAGCATATTTGACAGCGAGATGGGGTAATGAATCTTTATCCCTTTTGGCAATACATATTTCAAGCTTTCTTGGCATTGACTAACTAATCAGATGGTAATATGCGGTCCCTTGATTGCCGTTTCACGACCTCGATGAGTTATATAATATTTAAGCTTTATCTTTATCATGAGTGACAACTACCCTCGATTGCATTATGGCACGAATGAGTTATATGCTATTTGAAACTTTATCTTTTTCGTGAGTATAATTTATTTCTTACTGTTTTATACATGTGGTCCCTCGATTACATCATCATGACATCGATGATTTATACAATATTTAAAGCTTTATCTGCATCATGAGTGAAAACTGTCCTCGATTGCATCACGACATGGATAAGTTATATGGTAGTAGAAACCTTATCTCTATCATGAGGGGCAACTGCCTTCGATTGCATCATGACCTGAATGAGTTATGTTCCATTTGAAGCTTTATCTGTATTGTGAGTGACAACTGCTCTGGATTGCAACACCACGACAAGGTCAGCAGCCCTCGGCTTCAATTTTATGACCTGAATGTGTTAAATTCCATTTTAAGCTGTTTTCGACTACAATTCTTCTTTTTTTATGTTCGTCATTTTTATGAGTTCGGAAAGAGTTAAATTCGCGTATTCCCTCCCCTTCACTTTCTTTCTCGTTATTTCCTAAGGTATATATGTAGACTATAATTTGCTCGTCTTTCAGTGTCGAGCACGATGGGTGAGCATGGTAGACAGGTGAGTTTCGTTGGTCTGTTTCAACCATTCAGTGTAATGTAGTTGACGATTCGCATAATATCCACCAGCATATAAGTTGATGTATTTGCAATTTTTGTAGACATGTATGTGACTATTGCATAAATTTTATAGAGTATGACTTCTGATGAAATGCCTACATGTGCATTGTTAATGTGAACTATGTTTAGCAATTTCGAGTAAAACTCTTCGGGATTAATGTTTGTATCTATTTGCACCAATTCGTACATTTTCTGAAGAAATTCCAATTGAAATGCTTTGCTTTCCACTTTTGTTTTTAGTTTGACGAGTTCGTGTAAAGTTTGCATGTTTCGTTGGACTTGATTTATAAAGGTATCGATTTCCAAATCCATAAACTTGTCTTGATTAAATATTTTTTTCGTAAATTCGTGAGAGTACAAGTTGTTTAAGGCGAAATATATAGACTCGTTCATACCATTTAGTCCTTTGCCACCTGTTTGTAATATTCCATTTCCAAAAAAATTGACGAAATATCATTCTTTCGATCGTTGCCCAAGTATTTGTCGACTCTGGTAATGTCGGTTTTAAATTTATAAATCTTTTTTTCTTTCGCCTTTGTAAATTGTTATAAATTGAAGAATTCTCTCAGAGGGTGTTGTTTAGAAATAATTACGTTGTTTATCATTTTGTCTCGTGTGCCAATTTCGGAATCATCATCGAACAAAATAGAAGTACCATCCTCTACCTTATTCACACCACTCTCGTCACTTTCGTTGTATAGAGGAGTGGAGAAGGCTTTATGATTACAGTTGCCAGTAAAACTCTGCCACCACCGCAAAACTGAAATAACATACCATTCTCCTCGACGGAATCTTTAAAATAACCAAAAGTCGAGTGTAGGCACAGCAATTTATCGTATTTCTTATAGTCAAAATGCGTAAATACATTATTCACTCTTCGAATTTCCATCAAAGTATTAATATTGCTATGTATTTCCATTACGAATAATACGACGCTCTTGAAGAGAGGAACTGCCGTGTCTCGAGCCACATTCATCGCGAGTTGTTAGGCAATGTTTTGAACTATAGTGAAGGCAGAATTCCAATTCAATTTTGACTCGTCTAGGGTGTTAATAAGGGCAAAATATATCATGTAATCGTTTATTTATAAATTGAGCAACTTTACCAAAATGTCCTCAAATACAAAATATAGCATGTCGTGTCTCGTACTGGTAAAATTAAAATTTATGTACAAGTTTTGGGAAAACTTTCTCCTTTAAATTCTTCAAAAGACTTTGCATCATATTCATAACAGAAACTGACAGAATGGTGGATTATAAACATCTTTTAAAAGCCAAAATACATATATATTTTATGGCTGGGATTACATTCAGTCACTTGAGATGACTGGAGTGATGGAAGCGGTTGTGAACTAGACATGTATTTAGATTTTAAGAAATTTTCATGTGTAGAAGTATTTAAAAACCTTTCAGTGATTAAATCCAACAACACAACAATGATAATCAATAATACTAGCTGTAAAATAAATAAATACATCTTATTTTGGAATATCGAAACAAAACACAATTTCAAAAACTACTTAATTTTATTAATAATTGTTACATTAGCAACAGTTCTGTTACTAAAATAGGTAGTCTTGAAAATAAATGAAATGCCTGACGAGGGCACAGGCAATGCAGATATGCCTGGTGTGGGCAGTATCTGTGGAATTAACACCATTGGTGTAAACATGGGCATCCCCATCTTCACCTCCATCCTATTCGGCCCACATAGTACACCCCTGGACGGTGATGGAGAGCTCTCCGACAGAGATGGAGATGACGCACTCTCCGACGGAGATGACTCGCTCTCAGACAGAGATGATCCACTTCTCCAGCTCTTTGATGGAGATCGCTCGTTCCTTCTCGATAGCGATGTTGGAGACTGCCAACACCTCTTAGAAGGAAATGGCCCGTTCCTTTTCGATGGCGATGCTGGAGACTGCCCATACCTCCTCTTCGAAGGAGATGGCTCTTTCGGTGGTAAAGATCGGGATAAATTCGTCTCGGACCATCGCCGTCCCTGCGATGAAGCTTCGCACGTCTCGCAAATGGCTAAGGGTGTCTTCCTGCTAGATGCCATCTTGCGATTGCTGGTGTTGTTTATATACTCTGGCTCCTGCGAGGACACCAGAAGAAAAAAATTACAAGTCCCTCGGAAGAAATGATGGGGGTGGGGGGGAGTGGGGTGACCCTCTTGTTTGCATCACAAAAAACATATTTCTGCCCCAAAATAATTCTCGCATAACAATGAGGCCAAATTGAGTAATGCATGCAAGTCTCCTCACGGGCGCATGTACAGACACTAGTCACGACTTTGAGCGAGTGAGTGCACTCCAGGTGAGGTGACGAAAAAGTGAAACATGAGCGAGGGAGTGGGCTTCAAACAAGGCAGTGAAAAAGAAAAACATAATGATCTTCCAGTTCAGAGGGAATCCCCGCCACCATCACTGCGAAATAAAATTAAAAAATTTCCCAGTCTATACAGTTTACACTTTAACCAATATGCAACATAGTAATAAAAAATTAAATAAAAAAATTAAAATCCTTGTGTTAGTGCATATATAAATACCACACACTTTGGTCCAGGTTCAGTATCGGTGTAATAGTGATAGTGTAGTTATTGTTTATAGTAAAATTTGAGCAAGAATGGGAAAGATAGCAGTGATTCAAGTAGAGTCAGGGGGAATATTTGAGGAGATGGAATCTGATTTTGACAAAATTTATGATAGGTTTTTAAAACATCGCGCTATAAAAAATGAAATCACTTTTAACCAAACATACTGAGGGTAAGGAGGAACTTTAAAAAATGTGGAATTTCAAAACAAAATTGGAAAGGAGATAGTAAAAGAATACAGGGAAATTAAAGAAAAGTGGAATGCGTAAACTACTTCACGAGAACAGGACGTGAAAAAATTGTGAAGAGTAAAGAAAAAAATATTGTTTGTGTAAACTTAATCAAAAATGTAAAATATGTAAAAGAGTCAAAAGTTTTCTTTTTGGAGGCGAAATAATTAAAAGTCTAAGGTTATTTATTGTTATTCTTTAGAGTGTTATTTTTGTTTGAGAAGAGTAAATCGGATTTCAATATATTTTATTTTAATAGCATGTCCATCAAGGAACCAGTTATTTAAATTAAAATTACCAACACTGCAGCCGCCTTTCCTCCAGCCACTGCAGCAGTCTTTCCTCCAGCCACTGCAGCGGCCTCTCCTCCAGCCACAATAGCAGCTTCTCTACCAACCACAACAGCTGCCTCTCTGCCAGTCACAACAGAAGCCTCTCTGCCAGCAACATCAGGTCCCAACTCCAGCCACAGCAGCACCCCAACAACTCCCCATGTGCAGTAAATGCATAAAGGGGAGAGTTGTATGTGAGAACAAGTGTTTTAATTGTATTCATTTGGACAGCATGCAAAATGTTTTTGACTTACAACCAATTACAATAATTAAATATAGGGCAACTGGTGATCCCCGTCCACATTTGTTAAATTTTGAACAATCTGGAATTTATTAATTTTTTTGATGTTTTTAATAATTTAATGTAATATTTTTATAATTATAAATTATTATATGTATACAATTTATAAAATAAAATTTGTATTTTTAAAAAAAAATTTTACATTACCCTATGAATAACAAAAAAAGTAAACAATATTATTTATCTCTTTGAATTTGTATAGAGTTCTTATTCAACCAAACTGAATTTAAAAACATACCAGATGAACAAAACAAAGCATGCAGTTTATTGGAATGGCCAAACACAATGTAAAATGCTTGTATCAAGTGGGGTTCGAAATAGCAAGAGTGTTCGTATATTTTGGCTCTTCCTCTCCAATCATGCCTATTTGAGCTTGTAAAACACGATTACAAATCGCAATCATAATTAGTGAATTTGAAGTGATTACTTTTCCTGTTGTATCTGAATTAATTTTATTGTGAACACATTGGAAATCGCTTGCATTTGTTAAATAATGAATGCGATTACTCTTGATTGAACATGACAAATTATGTGCGGGTAGTTTGACAAAATGTCTTGTGCCGCGCGATGTAGCTGTTTTTGTTTTTATAGAAGTTGTAAATTTCGTTTTCATATTTCCCGCAAAAATATAGAACAAATGAAAGAATACACTTATCTAACTAACTGCGTATTATTCCGCAGTGAGAATATAAAATGTTGGTCTGAAAAACAAAGTATCGAAATTTTCCAGTTAACACAAAGTACATATCGGCTAAATTTTGCATTGATGTACTCTTTAAACTGGTTACATATGTAGTCTCCCGAATGTAGTATAGAGTCTTTTAGATTGACGAATATCAATGGCGATGTCAAGTATTTCTTTAAAGATAGTGTGTCGGGCGGCATCGAAATTTTAACCGATCCTCGAATTGGGTTGCGATTACATTCGTATAAAAATATGTTGTTTAATTTCAATTTCGTGAACAGAGGAGTGCCATCCTAGTTCCTCATCATGCCTGTCGAATGACGCGTGTTTCATCATAAATTGATTAGAATTATAAATCAAGGAGCAGCTGTGCGATGATTTATGAATTGCTTTTTCGTTTTTTTTCAAAGCTTAAATAATTAATTTATTTTAGTTTATAACAAGGTGTGTGTATATATATATAGAGTCGCTGTTCCGTATACACATAGTCTTATTGATAAATCAGTTGCTGTTGAAGCAGGACTTGTTGATCTTTGGAGCTAATTTCAAAAGTGCAAGTTTATGAAAGCTGTTTGGCGTACAGATAATCTTCGAGTGTAGTGTTTGGAAACTTCGCCCGAATATAAGTGTTTTTTATTAAAGTCTGTATAAAATTCCTCCAAGAAATCTTCTTCAGACTCCTTGTCATTGTCATGTTATCGTGTGTAGATGTATTCCAAGAGACAGTAAACAAAAGACATGTAAAACTTTTTTAATTCGCCCAAAGTGTGCGTTTTCAGATCGTTGTGGATGTTTTTGAATATTCCCAATACCCTGGTAATTGTAAAACTTAGTTTGTTAGCCATGACCAAATGTTCTTATAAAACAAAAACACTTGGTCTTCTGTGATCAAATCTACAAAACAAATGTTTGTGTTGAGGTATTTCATCTGCAACAATCAGATGAACGTGGTGGGAATATATGTCAGAATGATCAAGAGGCTTCAGGAAATTTAACTTATCCCTTTTCGACATACTTTTTGGTTGCTGAAAATATGAAATACGACATGTGTCGAATACTGATTGAGTTATACGAACCATATATCGATTTCATCGTCGAGACGACAATCTCCCTGGAAACCAATTCAAAATCGCTGCTGGAAATTTTGACCCAGAACGCTGCAAGCACATTTTATGCATCATATAATTTGGTAAAAATTGAATTTCTGACCACGAGTAACTTAAACACGGTGTACAGTTTCTCCTAGACAATAATTGGGAAAAAAATATTATATTACTATCCAGACGACAGATGTGCATTTTACTGTATGTTGCAAATGGAGTTGTACATCGACGCTGTAACTTCGGAGGGCTTGTTGTAAAATTCTTCCATCAAACTGAATCAACTTGCAAAACTCAAGTTTAAACACAGAGCCGGCAAACTCGCGGTAGAAAACATATTTCATGCAAATACTGTGTACCCGTTCGCTGAGTCTAAGCATCTGATCCTGGACACATTTCTACGACTACGCTCACATGTACAAGTACATTCCTGTTGTGAGTTTCGACATCGAAACGGGCGTGGATCATTTGGAGGACTTGCCGCTGGGAGGACTCGCTGCAGAGAAATTGCTTATGTTTGTGCTCTACTGTGAATATCTGGATGTCGAGGTGAGTATAATTTCGTACCTAAAGTGTCACAGCATTCCTGAAGATTTCGATGTGGAAATGCGAAACAAATATGAAATAACGCCCACAAAATACACCTGGATCCAAGGTTTCGCACACGAAGACGATCTCATGACTAATTTTCTCTTTTGTATACTAAGGGATTACTAGCTGAAAATGCCAATGGGATACCAAAACTACCCACATTATTTCGTCGGCCACAACATTATCGAATACGATTTTTAATTCCTACTGACTCGATTACGGGTTATCAATATGCAATGCGAAATAAAGGCGTTTGTGACCCTCGGAAAGTTGCCCACTGTTCCACTCATTCGTTTTCATCGCGATGGCATCATTTTTGATATGCTGATGTTCTTGGGAAAAAAATGCGCTGGCGAACGTGTCTAAAAACTACCCAAGCCAAAAGTAAAAAAAAAATCGATTTGAACTCGATGCTCAAGCGAATTTTTTTTATATTCTCGATGACACCATCACGGACGATGAGTTTCGAGACAAGTGCATGAGAAATATCTTTCACATCGAGCCCTACAACAACGACAAGTTCGATGCTGCGAACGCTCAGTACACAAACATGCAATTGCGTCGGACCGAGTGCATAGTCAGTAAAATTTTGCGTAAAGTTATGGGTGAAACGAACGCAGACTCTATCGTTTTCTACCGCATGGAAAAGGCTTTAATTTACAGTGAGAGTGACTGCGTGGCCGTGATTGAAATTTACAACAAGTTTAATTTGGCGATTTTCACCAACCAGTTGGCCAATCTCTTTAATTGCGGTCTGTAAGAGAGTTCATTGAGTACTATTTCTCATTGGATCACGAATGCATTCATGTATCATGCTCTATGTTTTGGTATGTTACCGGGATATCAGGGCAGCGATTCTGTTTTACTGGCTGTGCCTAATCTGAAATGTTTGTCGCTTGCTGAAAGAATGTCCACGATGAACTTTCGACCAATTTACACCTAACCAAAGTTGAAGCACACTAAATAAGAGATCCAGGAGTTATAGTGTTTCCGAACCATGGTTTGTTTTGGAATGTTATTCAGTATGTCAAAAGTGTCGACCCAAACATTATCACCAATAAACGACTCTAGATAGACTGTCAGCTGCTGCTGCACCAAAGCACTGGGTCTCGTGTTTGAGAACGCTCTGATCTTCTGTAACGCGTTTGACGATATGCTGAGGAACGATGTAATTGCTCTGTATGAGACGAAAGATGAAAGTTAAAATTATTCGGAATATGTAGACCTGGGGGCATATTCTAATTTTTCGTTCCGACGAAAAAAAAGCAGGATCGAAACAATTTCCCGTTTCAGCCTACTGTTTGGTATTCTAAGTTTAAAACGACGGTAGTTTGACGTCACGAGTCGGTGGGGACGAACCTACTGGCTACGAGCTGTTGGAAGGGTATAATTTCGTCGGAAGAGAGTCGGTTCAACATGGCGGGCATGTAGCGGAGATTGTTATTCAATGGGGCGGCAGATTTGGACGACGAGGAGCGGAAGCAACAGTTTCTGCAAATGCAGTGGGAGAGGAAGCTTTTGCGGGATAGCAATAACCCTTTCGACATGGAGGACGGAGCATTTATTAAAATGTTCCGTTTTTCGAGGGTGGTCGCAACGCAGCTGTACAACGACATTGGTGAACCACTGAAAATAAGTAAATTAAACCGGCTTTCTGTTGAAAAGAAGGTGAATTCTTACATAAAGTCCTAAAATTTTACAGTGTGAGGTCGAGTTCTGTATTTTAAACCCACACACTTGTATTTTAACATTTAAGTTTTAGTAAATGAGGTTATGTTAATGTAGTGATGTTTCAATAGTAGAGTGACAACTTAGTGAAACAATTGCGCATGTCAACCATGATGTAACAGATTTCGTTTTCCAACAGTGAACACACCAATTATAACTTTAAAAATCACATGGTCAACATTAACGAATGTGTTTGTTTAGGCTACATTTGAATTTTCAAAAGATACCCCTTTTATTTGAATAAGTTTTTATTACCTAACTGTATTTCAAATAAATTCTTTAAATATTGTTTAGAGGAAGTAAACAAACTTCTCCACTTGTTTACGTAAATAATGTTCTAAACTCATACCCTATCCACATTGTTTATGATAGTGCCAATGGCAGAAAAGCAGTCCAATATTGGGACAAAGAGAGCTGCTACTGTGCATCTCGTTCAATCACACACACTTATTTTAACTATGCCTAAAATATTTCATCTTTCATTAAAATTAAAGATCTGAGAAAAGACTAAATGTATGTTATGTTGAATGTGTTGTGAAGTTCTCTAAGGTAACAGTAAGCCAGTAGTGGCTATTTTATGTTAAAAAAGATACATTTTGCTTAATTTTATTCTAACCCCCAGATTTAAAACTCTCAAGTGAAGTGAGGTTATGTTGCTAGTGTTAGTGTTATCTAAGCAGATTTTCACATAGGTGCTATGTTTATTCTTGCATGACAATATCTGTCATATTCACTTTTTACAGGTATTGGCTGCTCGTAGATTTTTTGCCTCAGGTAGCTATCAGTTATCTGTTGGGCAGAATTTTTTACTAGGTCTCAGCCAGCCTTCTGTAAGCAGATGTGTAAATCAGGTCAGCGAGGCGATAAATGAGATACTCCTGGATCGCTACGTTAAATTCCCTGTTGATGAGAGAGACCAGACAGCAGTCAAACACAGATTAGCAAGCGTATTGGTTTACTTTTGTCACTATTACACAATTACAATGTGAATAATTTGGGTTAATGTGTAACTAGTGTGCTGTTGCAAGTTACTGCTAAAGATTTATATTCCGCCTGCATTACTAAAACACTATTCCACCTGCATTCCTGAAACATTATAGTGAGAGGATTGTACATATCATGGTAATCATCAGGTAAAATCGCCAACAGAAAGAAAATTTACTTTCATGTCATAACGCTGAAGATATTTGTAGAGAAAAACAACTACAAAACGAAAACTGTAACACAAATAAAGAACAATGCATGAATGAAGCATTAGGCCCATATTTATAATTTTTTATAAATCGTAAGGCAGCTGAATCGGTTTACCATAAAAGTACATTATCAAAGTTTTTTTTAAAGAAATCCATTTGTTATTTATTTGTGCCGTTTTCTTGAACATTTTTTATATATCTGAGAAACCTAATTCTGAAATGAATGCCTGCTGCTTGAAAGTTTGGCATGAGTTTAGCATGAGAAATGCAACTTATTTGGAAAACTTGCTCTCATAAAAAGTTTAATTGTAACAAGAATATTTGTCACTCCTTACACTCAAATTATGTAACTTATGTTGGATGAAATAGAACAATCAGTGCCGAAAAAAACCCATTATTTCATGGTTTTGTGTCTAGAGTATAAAGAATGTTAAATTATTAATGTTAAACATAATTATGAAAATTATTTTATTGTAGCTAGGAGTTATTTGGCCTAATGTCTTAAATAATATAACCTATCATTAAAACTTTTTTATAAATCATGACAAGATAAAATTTTTAAATTGTATTTAACCCTTTTATGAAACAGTTTGATTGTTATGGATTCATAGTATTCTTTACCTTTCAATACCCAATAAGTGTAAATACATGTTGAATGTTGCACTTGGAGAAACACTTGTCATACACATGACAAAATGTATGCGGCCATGAGTCTGTCCACAAATTGCAAAATTCACTTCTATTATTGCACAATGATGCATTCGTCATCATGAAGCAATTTGCATTTTAATTTTAAAATTTATTTTTAATGTAGCACTGCACACTTTTAATGAAATATACTTGTGTGCTTGGAAATAATGGGACCTTACTATCTAAAGATATATTCCATTAAGCCACTGAACATATTCTTAGCATCTTAACACACAAATCTTGATTGGCTTTACACTTCAGAGACCACTCCTGAATAACATTTCAGTAATTACTGTAGTGTAATGATTTTCATTACGTAGTACATAATGTTCTGTTCCTGCAGGTTTATGCAGACCTACAACTTCCCAGGAGTTGTGGGAGTGATTGACTGCGCACACATACAGATTGTTGCACCACCTCTGAACAACAGGGAATTGCCTGAAAACCTCTTCGTCAACAGGAAAGGTGTTCACTCGCTCAATGTGCAGCTGGTAAGCCTCATATGATGAACCGTTGGCAAGCTTTATATGATAAACTGTAATTATGGCAATTTGAAAGGATATGCCTTATGTTATTAAAAAATTTTCCCCCAGGTTTGCGATGCTGATTTGATTATTACTAATGTTAATGCACGGTATGGTAAAGCAACACACAATGCCTTTGTATGGAGGAACTGTGCAGCACGGAGAGTCATGGAAGAGAACTACATCCGTAATGGGTCATCTTCCTGGTTGTTAGGTATTTGTTCATATATGCTTAGAAAAGTAATCTACTGTACTTTGTATTATTACATTCAGTACAAATAAATACGAAACTATATATTTGATGATGCATTAAGAAGTCCTCACCTTACTAGAGAATAGACTAGATGAAGGAATGATTGTAGAACAGTATTTCATATCCAAAAATCTATAACTGGAGGACAGTTCAACCCAGTGGTTATTTATACAATGACAAAGCATTGAATTCATTTAACCTGCAAATGTACAGTCGAAAGCAACTGTAGCAATTAAATTATTCGTCATCTAGTACTTGCACAAATATTTCTTATTTGGGCCAAACTTTACTTGATGAAGTATGAAAATAAGTAGCTCTGTAATACCATCAGCTACTAATTGTGTTGTAAATACTAAAGGCATATGCATGAGACATTAGAAAGCTCACCTACATTGCTACCATGTGGCATTATAACCAATATTTTAATATTTGTGTTGTGAACACATTCAATCCTAACCTAGCTGGCTTTGGACACAATATCGTTGGAAGTTTTAAAAATGAAATATTAAAGTGACCTAGATTTGTATACCAAAATTTTAGTTTTATTTATATATTTTTTTTGTTTGTCAGCTTCAAATTACAAAAATTGGCTGTTGCATGTTTTGCTTTGCCAAGTTCTTTGGTAGGTGGAAAAATGGGATTGGGTCGATGTAATAAACATTTAACGTAAATATTTATGAAATATCTCTTTTCCTAGGTATTGCTTTTTTTTCTGTAATTATTTTTCTTTTCAAATCTCAGCTGTTTTATTTGTTGCATGATAGCATTAATGTTTAACAACATTAAAACGATCTTAGTGCTGGTATACAAATGTTATGGTCACCTTCCAATTCTTCACCTATAAATATTTCAAATTCTTTACACTTCGCTTTTACACAAATATTAATTCATGATATCATAAGTCTTTATTTTCTAGTCTAGTTTTGTCAGTTGTGTTTTACAAAGTAAGTCAGTTTCTGGCAGAAATTTGGAACAAATATTATGTATTAAAATTTGCTTATACACAATGTAATCAAGTCATAATTTAAATAATCAGTAATTACCCACAGTAGTGGTTTTTCTGTAAAAAAAATTTTTTTAACCCAGTAAACGGTTCATTTCCACTCTACTAATTACGCAGAACACGAATATACTAGGGGCATTAACATATGACTAATTTTGTAATATGTGCCCAACTAACCTTACTGAACCTAACCCCACGATGAGTGAATCACTATTTTACACTTTTGATCTAACCTAGGATTGTTGGGTTCTAATCTAACCTAGGATTGTAGGGTATTAATCTAACCTACGATTTTAGTCTAATCTAGGACTGTAGTGATTTAAAGGAACCGTAAAACACACCAGAAGGATATGAATTAACTCACCNAATCTAGGACTGTAGTGATTTAAAGGAACCGTAAAACACACCAGAAGGATATGAATTAACTCACCTAGGTAGGCGGCAGGTACGATTCCTCTGTCCTCTGCCAATTGAACTGTTGTGCACCCTACCTCACTTGACGAAACACAATGATCTACTAAAATGTCAAGTAACACCCGCCACATAGCCGAATGTTACGCACAGAAGCACTCGTTCTTGCACTCTCCGTTTTTAAATCATAAACCTTCGCACAGGCGGATTTGGACGTGCACAACACACACACACCAGTCGCCATGAACCATACTATCTCATATATAAAGTGCAACTGACCTAAGGTGACATCTACACATCACAGCCAATAAGGTGGTGGCACGATGTACATTTTTTTACGTTACTAAAGCATTACTTCACCAAACAGCATGGCGTCCGGCGTAAACAAAGCGGACGAACTGCTTGTACTTTTAACTATTGTATTTAATACGTTCTACTTATTTTAACATAACGCCCTCCTGAATATTAACAAGGTAAGCTGTGCAGAACCCAATTATGCTACTTTTGTTGGTTTAGGATGTTTCCTTCAGAAAAGCCGCTACTCTGGATAATTACCAAATAATCACTTCTTAACGTCGCAATAAGGCAGACTTTATGAACCAGTGTAAAACCATACTTAGTAAAAAATGTAGGTCATGCATAGTTAAAATATTGCTCTTTGCACACTGAATTCTACCCTTAATACACTGTTTTAATACTTCTTTGTTTCTAGAGGATTCTGGTTACCCCCTTGAACCATGGCTGCTGACTCCAGTAGTGAATGCGCCTCCAGGTTCGCCAGAGCATCGTTACACAGAAAGTTTGACACGGGTCAGGAACTGCACTGAGCGTTGCAATGGTGTGGTAAAGGGACAGTTTTGCTGCCTTCTGAAAGACAGGGTGCTGCAGGTGAAAGACAGGGTGCCTTCTGAAAGACAGGACCCCGGGAGGTAGTCCAAATTGTTAATTCTTGCGCTGTTTTGCACAACATAGCAGTTGAGGTAAGTATCTTGTATAAAGGAACATATGAAATGAGTGTAGAGCCAAAGCTTTGTAATATATGCAATATTTATTTTTATGTTCAAGGCCAGAATACCATTTGAGGAAGATCTCTTTGTTGGTGGCGCACAAGGAATGGATCCTGTCAACAATGCAGGAGCCCACCGCAGAGGTGGTGCACGAGTCCGGAATGCTGTAATTAGACAGCATTTTGTTTGAGTGAAACCCATCCTCATCTTGTCATGTATCACAAATGTTTTATACTTAAGCAAACATAGAAGTATTGTATTTTTGGTTAAATTGAATTTTCACTTATATTTTATCTTTATATTAATAAATAGTAAGAAATAGTTCTTGTGCAAAATGTTATTCGACTCATTGCGCACTAATGCGGTGCGTTGTCCCATTTGGTGCAATTTTCTATAGTCTGTTAGTTTGCATGAGGTGGATAAATATGCTGGAAGCAGAACTTTTGCAAGGGTTCATAACATTTGGAAGTAACCGTGAATGGCCTATACCATGTTGATGGAAAGTCTGGGGAAAATGGAGAATGCGAAATTACTGCGTATACCTCACCTTCACTCATATTATTTTTAATTAATTTTTCCTATGTGGTGTTCAGCATACTAATGCCAGAGAACTTTTCCGATCAACTGACAATGTCTACTTTCTACACACTTGCATTGTGTTTAGTGTTGGGATCACAATAGCGTGACAGATGCGATGAGACAACAAAAATTCGTGTTAATGTGATCACTAGATTTTACGGCCTTGTGATCAAAATTTAAAAATAATATTTATAAATTGTTTCTTGCCTAATGTTTTCATTATTTTTTTATTTGTCTATACTTTCAAGAAATTATTCAGATTTCTGCTGGTACTTTGAGCATGAAAATATAACTGTAATTACATCTAGCTATAAAAATGCATTGCTTTGCTTATTAATGTGGTAAATAAGAGTGCGTGTAAAACTTTAGAACCAAAAATATGGCCGGTTAGACCAGTTTGCAGACCTGTTGCTTCCACAACGCAAGTAAATGAGAAAAAATGTTTATTCTGAAATCTTGTCATGCTGGCGATTTTGCCGCATTGACATCACAGATGTCTCAATCCTGATTTGCTAGACAATTATTCTATTCGCGTCACGTCTGTCGCGCTATTGTGATTCCAGCATAAAACCAACATGTAACTGCAAATTTCCACTCACTGCTGTATGTGATGCTCAAGTCTGCTCATATGGAATCCAGGAGTTACTGTTTTCCTGGTCCAGATTTGTTGGAACCAAGTGAAGTGATGCTGTGGTAAACCACTGGACTCACATTCGTGAGGGCTCGGGTTTGAGTCCCAGTTCAGCCATTCTGATATATATTTACCATGTTTTCTTTCAATCACTCCAGGCGAATGCTGGGATGAGTCGTTACTACAGGCAGTGACCGATTCCCTCCCCGAGCCATTTTCTCTGTCTAATGACCTAATAGTCTACAAGATGCTAAGACCTACCTACCTGTCTGGTGGACATGATCGATCTGGAAATTGTTAATATCCAGGCAAGTTCTCTGAAGGTGGTGTGTGTGTTTGCCTCCACACATTACTTAAGAGCAATGTTATTAATCCTGTATACTTTCCTCATTCTGGATCATCTTATTATTGCTCCAAACCAGTGATAATCTTTGTGTTCACAAGTTGTGTTTACACGTTGTGCTTACCACGTAAGAAAATATTTCATAAAATTGTAATTCCCAGTATTACGTCATTCAACTAAATAATTCATCATGTATACTGTTCTAACCTATTACTCAGAGCACTGTAACACATCTTATGGTATCTGTACCTAAATTTCAAATGGCTCGAAGGCTTCCTGTTGTAGGCTTAGGGTATTGCTCACAGTTACAATTGTCTTGCCAAAGAGGCTAGGGAAGTTGGATTATGTGCCTACGTTGAACTTAGGTTCATATGTCCACTAACAGCTGGCGCGGACGGCTCGCTTCGCTGCGGAATCACGTGCTTACCGAACATTCTTGCTCGCTGTTCAGTAAACACAAGTTGTAATAACACACACAAAATTCTTAAAACCGATCATCAGTTAAAAAATTACAGCCATATAACTTAATGTTACAATTTTAAATTTCTGCTCGCATGAAAAGCAATATTTTGTAATAGAATTGCTACCAGTATTTAAAATGATTGAATAATGTTGTTGGGTTATGTTAATTTACTGTGAATGATATAAAAAGTTATCGCCAAGTATCAATGGTTGTCTGGTTTTTGTGATAGTTGGATTTTCCTGCTTGCTCCTTCTGTGAAAACTTATGTGATCCTCTCAAGGCCTCATTGTTAAGAGCCACCGGAATCACTTTACTCACTCTTTACTGTATAAGAAAAGTTGCACAATAATGTGTAACTTTGGTACATAAAAAACTGCCATTTAATACATTATTATTTTGTACGTTATGCTTGATTGTGTTAATCATTCAATGTGTGTATGCTGGTATAAAAGCCAAACCCTTTGGGATATGGAGAAGTTACATTTCAAGACTTCACTAATGAAGTCATCATTATGGCCCTTTAAAATTATTCCTCACTTTTGCAAGCAATGTTTAAGATTGTATATATTACATTTAAGAAAAATACAATACATTAGCAGGTTGCAATATGGGTGGTAGTTTATTTATTGCGACATTTCTCATGTATTTTATAACTTAGCGACATTAGAAAGTGATGTCACATTATCCTTTGCAAACACCGCCAGCCTATGGGCCTCACCATGAAACTTCACCATAACCCACCCAAATGGTTTTGCTTTTATACCAGCATGCTATCCTCAAAGTATTAACATAATCACGCATAACACACAACATGATAATGTATGTGCCAAAGTACACATTATTGTGCAACATTTATTGTACAATAATGTGGGCAAAGTTTTGTTAGTTGATGATGCAAATATAAGCATGGATGCAATTGTGTCATCGTTGTAATGTAATTGTGTATACTTCCACTAACTATTGTAGTTAGAATGCCTGTCTTGCACTTTTTGTTGAGTATTTACTATCGCAAACTGTAGATTCAGAGGACGGACGACTTGTGTCCCATCTTAATAGCAATTCAATCCCAGCAGGAATAAAAGTGAATTTTTGCGTTTGTTAAATATGCTGGGTCTAGCAGATAGCCGATGCGTTTTCTCAACCTACTTCTGTTACCCTAACTTTATATTCCACAGCTGCTCCATCCACACTTTGTTTTCATTGATGCTTAAGACCACTGCCCATATCTTTGAATGTCAATGTGTATTTTATGACAGCAAGCAAACACTGTATTCACAATCATCACTATTTTAGTTACCAAAATATTATCTAACTGGGTACACAAATTATGAAAACACTCTAAAATAAGTTATTATTGTGGGTTCAAACAGCATTGCTCAGAAATTAATTAATTGCTCTTGAACTTGTGTCTGGTTGTACAGTATTTGCGAGAATAACTCATCTGTGTCGCCATATGCAAACTACCTCACAAAACAAAGTAATCATATTTTCAAACAGCTGTCATGAATAGGGTCATCTGTTTTACAAGATGTGTGGAATTGCATTATTTGCAGGGTATTTGTCTTACCTACCGGAAATAGAAAATTAAATGTGTTCAACAAAACATAAAGAAATATTATTATCATAATTTGGGTAGTTAAAAAATTATTTGTGTTGCAGATATTGATTTCAATTTTAGCTATAGAATACAATTTGAATCCTGACAGCCAGGTTAGAGAGTAGATAACGAGACAATATTATGTATGTTATGGTTTGTAACGACGTGGTTTGGCTTGACCTTTACACATGTCAATTTTAAATTGGTACCATACATTTCCATAAGGCATGGAATGTATACTTGTTACTATTTCCATGATGTTAAAAACTTGTAATATTCCAGTATTGATGTCTGGATGTGACACAAGTGACACACATGGAGGTTGTGTCATGGAGAGTGAGCCAATAAGAATAGATTGGTAGATAATTTGTATAAATAATTATATATTAAAATATTTGCCTTGAGGTTAGGTATGGCCATTCACATGTTTATGTTAGGTATTAATATTTTGTGCTGAAAATGTATTGAACTGTAAGACAAACATAGTAAAATGTATTTATCGAATGTAAAAAACATACCAGGTTGTAGCTTCCATGGAGAATTTCTTTAAAAAATTTTTTTTGGGACAGTGTGCGACATTAAGACTTTGCCACAGAAAGAAAACATTGTGTGTCAGTTCAGTGTCTCGAGTCTTTAGCCAGTGGTGCACGAGGCATAAGTTTACCCTTACCACAACCTCTTATCACCTAAGACTGATTTTACTGTAAACAGGTTTGTTTTTTACTGATGCCCCTTAATCCTGTAGTAATGAATAGCACATGATGTTACATTGTGCCTGGAAAGTATTGAAAATGTAGCTATTTGGACAGTGTAGATAAACCACCTAACGTGGAGTCCTGGATTATATTACAGAATTTAAAGGCAGTTGACCGAAGCGTTCATCATCAGCGGCCATGTAGAATAGCACAGTATCAAATACAGCTATTTATAATATGATACATAATTTTCGTTCAAAATCACCAATCACACACTCTTTGCACGAGTTCAGCAGTACCAGTTTCTTAAGGCTCAATAAGAAACAGTAATTTTATTAGAATACCACTTAATTATTTAGAAATGCTATATTGTGAAGCACCATGTGTTACACATGCAAGTGATATATCACCTAATGAAATCATCATTACATGGGGGGGGGCCTCTATGGTCATTATTTATTAAATTTATACTGTGTAAAATAATTGGTAGTTGTGAATAGGTTTGTAAACAATAATGTTGTTATAATAGTAGCAGCATCAATAAAACCTAGTTTGGTACTGTGAAAAAGAAGTGTGTAATTTTTGTTACCATGTCATGTGTTATTAAACACAGTAATGAACCCCAATTCACACTTGTAACTGACGTCCACAGTTGTTTATTCAGTTCACCAAACTGAGGGAGCAAATGATACTCCTTGTTTATAATTAGTAGTACAATTATTAAATGGAGTGACTGTAGTATACAATAAGGCCTTTTTGGGATAATTACAAAAGGATTACGACAGGCAAATTATTTTCTGAGTTTTGTAGCGGTACGAAAGGTGGTTTAAAAATAATACGTTTTACTACTCAAAAAGTTATTTATACAATAAAATCAGAGTCTTCACACTATTTGTGTGTAACATAATTTTTGAATTGCTAAAGAAGTAGTTTATGCAAGATAGTGCCTTTTTGTTATCCAAATATACATTATTATACCAAACAATTTACATGTATGGCAATAACACAAGTATTTCAAAATATGTTCCTATTTTACACATTGGCATAAATGCATATAAAACCTATACATGAACTGTACAACATCTCATTCATGGATGAAAGCGTCTTAGTACGGGTAATCTTTTCCAAATATTTGGGAATAGTAGGACACCACTCCTAAAGATGAAATAGTCCATACCAAAACAAAAGATCTGATTAGTTTTTACTGTATTACATGTCAGGTTTTGTGCTGTTGTGTATCAGTAAGTTACCTTCAATGTTTTAACAGAAAGTTTGCTGCACTCATACAAGTGTGTTTGTCATTTGTATAATAAAGGATTATATATAAGTATTTTATAAAAATGATTTTACATGTTTCAATAGTTTGTAATAAATATGTAAAAATTTTGCTTTTGTAATAAAAGCAGCATTACCAGTGAAAGTTTTGTTAGTACTGTAAATTGTAGTTCCACCTTGTTTTTAATAACAACCTGTACCATGGGGCCAACCTTCCCTAAAACCCAGCAGCCCACACAAGTAGAGCAGAACATGTAAATTTTATCCACACTCTGTCTAACTGGGTGACTAAATGTCCCACCTTGTTAACTGTATAATTTGTAAATTGGCAGAAACTGTGCTTTCGAACAATTTTGTTAATTGTCGCTGAATGAAAATTATATACAGACAACTCCATCTCCGAAAGAGAAAACAATAATGCAGAAGTTTGGAACTGGCAATGTTATGTACTCTACCAGTGCCTCATGCTGATAAGCAGCAAGTAATTTTATGTTTATCGCTACATGTACTAATTAAGTAGTCTACTAAGAATGTACTGAGAAATATAAATGCTGGTAGTACTTTTTTACATATATTACAGCATTTATAGTAAAGGTCAGTCATTACCAGAACAAAGGGAGTGTGTCGTTTGTCGTTACTAGGCCACCTGAGGTATACAGGATGATGACTAGTAGGTTACTTATTTAATTTACTTTGGTGCAGACTAAGGGCACCTGTGGTTGTTGCGTTAGGGGTAAACAAATACTCGTATTCTCCGTTATTTAACACACTAGTATTTTCTTTGTCTCAATGTAACATATTTATTTTTACACACTGGCAAGACTGAGCCCCCATACAAGTCGTAGGCCTGAAGGGCTGGTGGGCGATATGCTATGCATCGGCGAAGGTTGTTTGAAGGGAGACGTTTCTACTTATCTGTAACTACGGCTTTTGGTGAGTTGTCTCCATTGGTAGCTGAGGCCTGGTGAGTTGGGTGGCCCATTGTCAGGCCCTCGGACTGGCTCTCGTTGACATGCTGTACTCAGCTGGCTTCTTCCTGCGGCTTTGACTGACTCTCTCGGGAGTCCAGGATTGGTTTCCCGGGGACTTGAAGTGTGTCTGAGACCTCGGCTGGCGATTTCCGTCGGAGAGTGCGTCTCCTCGTCTGCGTCGACGTCCGCAACAATAATTTTAATTTGTTATGGTTTTTTTTACCATGGATTGAGTTTAACATTATAAAAAAAATTGATATGGTTCAAAATTCTCTATTATTTCTTACTCTCCTTATCCTCCACGATGCATGTACAGTTCACCAGTGTCCTGTTATGAGCAAACATAGTAAAGGTCGCACAAAGAAACAAGGAATCTAAGTGCAGACCTCTGTAAAGTTTGATGACTCCGAAATGCAACTGCCAAAGACATCTTGGAGAAAGATCGAGCTTTGGTGGCAGACACGATGGGGAGGCAGTATTAGATTCGGCATTACTGCCCTTTGAAACGAAAATGTAATCATCCCACAACTTGTGACACTGTGGGGAATCGACACAAAATTCACGGAAAACCCCCTATTATAAGGTGTCGGGGTTGACGGCACTTCAAGACTGACCAGTGATGTATGTAGAATGTTATCAGAATATTTGCTTACCAAGTATTATAAAAAGTGCACAATAGTTAAAATAAGGGAACCACCATGCCTATAATTAAGTGTGCTTAGATATGGAATTCAGGTCATGGCTATGTTAGATAATGGCACAGAAGTTAGCAGCATGTCTGCTATTCAGATGACTCTGTCAACAAAGTGTACAAAATAATTTTAAAATTTTGCCTCCCAAGAACATGGAAATCAAACTAGTTTGCCTGTCTGCTAAAATTTACCTCTGCACACTTAGTGAGTAAACTGGTTAGTCCGCAGTATTTGTACAGAGAAAGTCTATTGTGATGCGCTGCCCTCACAAGCTTACTATGTCAAGTAATCCAAACGCACATAAAATGCAGTGCATACAGAAATGTTTCTTTGCTCTCTCGTCAGCAGTATGTATAGCAAGAAGTTATCGCTGAATGATATTTTATCATTTGTGAGTATGGTGCCAAACTATGTGTGTATATATAGAGGGACTAAAATGGTTGATTCTTACATAACAAACACATTTAAATGAATGAGCCATAAAGTGGCCGACTGTGCATGTGTAGTCAGTTTGAGTTCGCTCCTCGCTAAAAAATCTTGTTGCCTATGGATCTAGCCTACTTTGAGCTGCTTTACCACATTTGGATGTTTCACCTCGGAGTTCCTGATATGCAGTCATATATGCACAGTGCCCAGCAATTCAACTTGCTACCAGCAGATGCCACTTTCAACCATGGCCCGCAGCTCCTGAGACATTCGCCATTGGAATTCAGAACTACTATCGTTCTCTGCCACATCTACCACACACAACAGTTACTTTATTTTTATTATTTTCTTTAGTGTTGTTTTTACGAGTGAGCTGCATCTCCCGCCAGATGAGTGCAATTGTTGAGCCAGTATAAAGGATGTACATTTTTCAGCCCATTGCAGCTTGGTTTTCATTTGGGAATTTTGTTTGCTTTGGTTGTGGTGTTGCGGTTCTTTGACTTTCATTCTTGTTGTATGCTTGGTTTGATGGCTTTGTGTAATTTTGTTGTGTAATATGTGGTTTAATTAATTTGTTTTTGGTTGTATCATATTCAACATACATACTCTGTTAGAGTAATAATTGATATTTACAAGACAATATATTTTACTTTGCATATACACATAACAACCAAAAAAATAGCACATCTACCTAATATCGTGTAGGGTCCCCTAAAGCCCGCAGAAGTGCTGCAAGACGATGTGGCATGGACTCGACTAATGTCTGAAGGTATGCACAAGGCAATTCACACCATGAATCCTGCTGGGCAGTCTACAAATCCATAGGAGTGCGAGGCGGTAGAGATCTCTTCTGAACAGCATGTTGCAAGGCATCCCAGATATGCTCAATAATGTTCATGTCCGGTGATTTAGGTGGCCAATGGAAGTGTCTAAAGTCAGAAGAGTGCTCCTGGAGCCACTCGGTAGCAACTCTCGACGTGTGGGGTGTCGCATTCTCCTGCTGGAATTGTCCACATCCGTCGGAATGCACAATGGACATGAATGGGTGCAGGTTTTCGGACAGGATGCTTACGTATCTGTCACCATCAGAGTCGTATCTAGTCGTATCAGGGGTCCCATTTCACGCCAACTGCACACACCCCATACCTTTACAGAGCCTCCGTCAGCTTAAACAGTCCCCTGTTGACATCTAGGGACCATGGATTCATGAGGATGTCTCCATACCCGTACACGTCCATCCGCCCGGTACAATTGGAAACGAGACTCGTCAGACCATGGCAACATGTTTCCAGTCATCAACAGTCCAATGGCGGTGTTGGCGGGCCCAGGCGCCTCGCCTTCTATGGACCATCATTGATATGGGCTTTCGGAGCCGAAGGCCCACTCGTGTACCGTTGTTGACTGCACGACACAAAGCTTTATGCCTCATAAAGCTTTGTGTCGTGCAGTCAACAACCGGATTCCCGATATTCACGGTATACTCGTGAAATGGTCGTACGCGAAAATCCAAATTGTATCGCTACCTCGTAGATGCTATGTCCCATCTCTCGTGCACTGACTATAATATCACATTCAAACTCACATAAATCTTGATAACCTGCCATTGTAGCAGCAGTAACCGAGCTAGCAACTTTGCCAGATGCTTACTCTCTTATATAGGCGCTGCCGACCACATCGCATTACTCTGATTGGTTTCATACCTCTGTTATTTGCATACGCACGCCTATACCAGTTTTTTTGGCTCTTCAGTGTAATAGTGAATAAATATTTTCTCATCTTTTTCATGAATTTGTCTTTTTCTTAATTAGGTTATGCAGTGTTATTATTATATTCGTTTCATCCTCTTTGGGGTACGATGAAACAGTCATTTCTTTGAGTGTTGCTCCTTCCTTTGCACCCAGTACTTCTTCATTATTTCAGATCTTCTTCTCTCCTCATCTGAGATAATGGGTTTCAACCTTATTTTAGATTTTTCTTGGAACCTTATCCCTTCGTCTTTAAATTTTATCTGTACTGTTCTATCAAGTAATGACTTTTCTGCAATTTTTAATTCTCTTAGGTCTTTTTCAATTTCTGTGAACCAATTAGGCTTCGTTTTGCGGTTACGGAAGAAATCAAAAATTTGTTTAGTTAATCTATAAAGGTTTTTTTAAAAATAAAAGTTACTTAATTTACCCAATTTTAGAACTTACAACAGACTAAATGACTCTACTCCGCACATCTAAGATTGCCCATGCACTCCACCAAGGCAAACGAGATCTGTCCATAATGCTGTGCCTACTTCTGAAAGTATGTGCCCGTTATGTGGCGTGATGTTGCTTCCTCGCTTGTGATCTTATGAGAAAGGAGAAAAGAAGTGAAGTGTATGAGTGCTGGGTACCGAACTTTCAACACAGACACCTGAACTATACACAAATTGGCAAACTTATCTCTTTGTGTCACTGTACGTGTGCCATAGTTGTGTAGTGCCTATACCCAGCAGTTCGTGTTTGTGTTCACATGCTCACCAACTCTCGCAGTGACATCATGCCGCCTGGAAGAAGAGAGCACCAGCGCAATGTGGATACGTCCTCGCAGATGCGGAGGGGGCCACGATGGTGTAGTGGTTAGACTACTCACCTCCCACCTAGGTGAACAGGGCTCGACTCCCGGTGGGGTCACTCCCGGATTTTCACATGTTAGAATCGTGCAGGACTATGCCGCTGGTCGGCGGAATTTCTCAGAAATCTCTCTTTCATTCTGGTGCTGCTTCATTCACACAACGCTTCTCTCTCATCGGCTCTCAAGACCTTGTTAAGAGCCGCCCAAATCCCATCACTCACTCACAGATGCGGAGAGGCACTGCGATGACACACCAATGTCATGTCTTGCAAAATTACTTGCTCATACACTAGTCTGTGAGCCAACCAAGGCAGGTAACGGGCACGTTCTCTGTAGAAAGGGTCCCACTTCCGGAAATTAATTTTTTAGGTATAAGAAACTTTTACATTGTGTTGAAACAAATAACTTCTGTTTCTCGGTGTGTTATCTTGGCAATTTTTTTCTCTGAGTGCACGAGTTATTTCGTAATAGTTGCTTCTCTATTACGGTGCATCATGGCTGGCTTGAAAACTATCATTAGACAAATTTGTTCTCCTATATGACTCAAGCTTCCGTGCAGTCACATTGAGTGTCATTACTCACTGGACATTTTTGAGCTGATTAAAAGGTGCCATTAGGAAACAGAGGTAATGACAAATTAAACATTTGCTGTGCTTCCTGATAGCACTAATCAATTATAGTATTCATAAAATCAATATTATGCATTATCCTTTTGGGACATTGCAATTAAATGGAAGGATTTGTGCGATAGTCTCCACAATTTACTTGGCATGCAATTATCAGCAAACAGAAAGCTTTACTAAACAATGGCAAATATATATTCCTATGTCTGGCAACACGATATGTTGTCTTATTGCAGTGATTGTTATAGCGTTAAAAGGCAATCATGAAGTAAAATGTTACTTTCTACAACACTAAAATTGAAGTAGACTTAATGAATCTCCCATCTTGTAATTTCAAAGCAGATATTTTAACAGTTGTAAACAGAAATTAGCGGAGCTGCAGCTTTGAGGGAACTGCATTATCCTATTGATAGCAACTGTTTGGTTGTGTGAGATTTGTGAAAATTACTATGCTCTGAGTACTTGAGATTCTGGGATATATATACATATATCCCAGAATATATATACACAGGATATCCCAGACCTACTTTACCAGCCGTTTTTCTCGAAAATGGTGCATCCGATCTTTTTCGGGTAAAATGTTTTGTAGGAAAACTCTTACGGTCAAATTGAATGGTGAATCCTACATTGCCTAGAATCAGCTGGAAACTGGAGGAAACTAAGCCAACTTCAGAATTTCAAATGGGAACATGGTACTAAATTATAATTGTTGAATAGAGCTCGCAAAACTGAAAATCTTTAGTCTGGGAAGTTTTTTAGGATGTGGTACCGGTTCGATGAACAAAAATATCCCTAGCGCTGACGAGATAAACAATGCTTGAGAAACGAAACAGAAATTATGTAGGATAACGGATTTGTGTAAAAATTCCTTTTTCACATTTTCGTGAAGAAACAAACTTTTACTTACACTTCCAATTCGAAATAAACACAATTTGTCTCATTTTGCAGTAAAAGCCAATTGACAATTTTAAATAAGAAATAATTGTATTGTTTAGAAATTTTTACAAAGAACACATTTGCTTGCTGTCTGTTTACTGTAATAGGTGTTCGAAATGTTTTCCGCTTTGTTCTAAGCACATTCGTGCCCGTCTTCGTGCACTTTGGGTATCTCGAAGTATCTCTGCAGCTGGCAGCGACTGGCATACTACCCTATTTCGGACTTTCATTTCATCTCTCGTTTTAGGACACTGTTGATACACAGTATCTTTCATACGTCCCAAAAAAATAATCAAGGGGTGTTAAGTCTTGGCGACCATGGTGCCCAAGTCACTGGTACCTCTCTCCCAATCCATCGACCAGGAAAAAGTGATTTAAAGTACACCTGGTCACAAAGGAAAAATGGACCAGACATCCATCTTGTTGCAGCCACATTAACAACCATTTTGCTAGCGGAACATGTTCTAGCAACTCCATCAGTGCATGTTGCAGAAATTCAGAGTGCAGCTCACCATTTAATTGTCCATCAAAAATAAGGTCAGATAACTTGATCATAGATGTAATCACACCAGGTGTTAAGGCTCCAAATATGCTGGTTGCCTTGCTGACGTAACCAATGAGGGATTTCTGCTGACCAATAGTGAACATTGTGGATATTTACATCCCCATTATATTTGAAAATGACCTCACCAGTCCACAATATAATAGTCGAGAAGTCCAGATTTTTATTTAAAAACCAGTTGCAGAAGGAAGGCGAATCTTGTCTCTAAATCATCTTCGCTTAATTCCAGATGGACATGAATGTGTTAGGGATGTAAACCACAGTCGCATAGTGTTCTCCAGATGGTACCTTTGCTCACTCCGGAATCCTGTGCTATTATTCAAGTAGAAAGATGTGTGTCAAGATTTTTTGCTGCAAGAATATCTGCACTTCTATCGTCTCTAACACGTCTTCTTACTTGATTGTTACGATTGTGGGTCGGTTACACCTGGCCACTATTGCGAATCCGTGCCTCCAATCAGTGAAAAAAAAAGTTGTGATCACCGTGGTTGATATTGATACCTACCTGCATAAATGCACATGTCTTGTCGGTAATTCTGGCGACATTCTCCGAACAGTTACAATTATTCATGACTACAATTTATGCACTTTAAAACAAACCAAACATAGGACCATTAATGGAGAGTTTGAAAATGAATTACGAGCATTCGCACACAGTGAATTAAAGTGATTTTGTAATTACATGGGTCTGCACTCAGAAGCAATGTATACACTAATCAGCAGGGGTTTGATGGAGATAACATTTCCCCTGGCAACACATTAATTCTACTTTGTGGGGAAATGATTGGAATAGCACTGCACACACACATCCATTAGATTACTCGTGGTGGGTCGGGGTATCCAGCTGGCCATGAACAGGGTCGTGATTCCATTCCCGCATGAATCGCCGAGGCTCGTGCACACATGGACATGCGTACACGATGCTGAAGCAGAGCAGCAGTGGTCTTACTCCCGAGCGGAGCAGTGAGAGTTACGTCACCCCCTCCCCAGGAGACAGCTGGTGTGATGTGAAGCCTCAGACCATAGTTCTGGCTACACCAAAGTGCAGCAGGGGTGGGGTGGCGCATTAGGCTTCCTCAGCCTGTAGGTGGGAATGGACAGTTCCTTACCTGTTAGTGAGATATACTGGGCGGTCGCCAATGATGTTGCTGATGCTGGGCGTCGGTTACTGGAGCAGGTGTCCCGATGGTAGAATGTCCCAGTGGACGCGAGCCGGCAGCATGAGCTGGCACCCTGTAGTCTGAGCTGTCGCTGTCTGTGTGCTGGTAGTGATGTGGTTGGCTATAGCATCGCTCTGGGTGTGCCAAGAGGTGTGTGGATGAACAAGTTGAGGTGGTGCAAGAACTGCTCCCGTCCTCCGGGTGCGGCTTTTGTCGCACGTCTCTGTTGGTGTGCATGGGAGTTGACTTCTCTCCCCACACATCACCGATGTCCCCTGCTGCCGACCACTGTTGTAGTGGCATCAGGCATGGCAGTGGACGAGTTGGTAATGGTGAATTTGACAAGGTTGAGGGGTAACTACCATCGTGTAGGCACTTAATGCTCCTTCGGTGTGTTGACATGGTGTGGGGGTAGACCATGGAATGCCTAACACCTTCACGTTGGCAGCACTGGGAAGGTTTGAGTCGGGAGATGTTTCGTCACTTTTATTACTCCGAGCACTTGACTTATCGCAAATAGTACCATTAGACATTTAGGCCGGCATTGTACTGGGGGTTGTTGGTACAGCCTCAAGCAAACCTGCAAGGTCAACATCAGGCAGAATGTTTATGTTATTCTGGCTTATCATCTCGGTCCTCGCGTGGTTGTTAGGTTATTCGGTTGTTGTGTCTCAACAGCATCGCCAAGATTGGAAGCGGAACGCAAGTCATCCCTGTGGATCTTGTGCCATCTTCTTGGTTCCACCTGCACTAAATACGATGTCGGATTTACCCTTTCAAGTATGCGATGTGGGTAGCTCTATCTAGGGACGAGTCTCACACAGTATTTTTCCTTTGCAGCAGATAAATTATGTGCACGGGCATACACGAATTCGTTTGGTTGTAATGGATTAGGTGGTCTGTTATTTCCTGGTAACAATTTCTGAATGTTACGCTTCTGATTGTCCCTCGCTTCTCTATGATGGGCTTCTCGTTTGCCCTTCCATGACTCTGTGTCAGCTGTTTCCGGGTTAGAGTGCAGAATGTGGCAGCCATACTCTCCCAGGTGGGTGAGGCCAGCGCTGTTTAGCAACTCGGCAGTTGATTTGCCCATGGCTTCGTTGGTGCAGTTGCACAAACAAAACAGAATGTCAGGGATGTACTTTGCCCAGGAAGTATGGTCTTCGCCGATTCCGGGGTGGAATTGAGCCTTTAACTCCTAGTTCTGGCTCTCTGTTGGGTTAGCGTGGGTGTGATTGATGTCAGTAGTGCAGTGAGTGACACGCCATTCTGTTCACAAACTTCTCCATCGTAATCCGGAGAATTGCGTAGCATTACCACTCAAAAGTATCTCGGGAATTCCCCAGCAGGGAAAAAATTATCTTTTCAGTGCAACAGCTATGTGCCATATGTGTGCGCTAGGCAGGGCGTGAACTTCACACCAGTGTGAAAACAGATCTTTCACGATTAATAAATAATGCTTGCCATCTGGCGAGCGCGGGTAAGATCCCATTAAATCTAATGCTATGGACATAAAGGGCTGTTTAGGCAATCTAAGTTATTGTTCTGCATTTCCATCTGACCAGCAGATTTTACAGGTTTTGCAGGCGTGAAAGTTGGGTACATATTCCCGTACTTGTTTGGTAAGGCCGTGCCACAAATAAGTTGATACAATATTGTAAACAGTTTGGGCTGTGCCTGGGTGTCCGGACAGTCCATCGATGTGGGCAAAATGAATGACTGAATTGTGCTCCTCTGGCGGCATGTACAGTTACCAAATGTTCGACCCATCGTTCTGGCAGGTCATGAGGTGGTTATCGACTATTCGCCACCCTTCGATATCCTCCTGTGCGCACTGGGGGGGG
>NQII01000025.1:1277637-1298198 GCA_002778355.1 Clitarchus hookeri | reverse complement strand
CGGGGCAGGGGGCCCAATTGATGCTCTACCCCGATGGCGAGCTTCCCATCGGCGCAGGCTGTCGATAAGGACTCTTCCTGTGCCAGTGTTATTGATTGTCGTGGCAAATACGGCACCTAGGTGCGTGGGCTGTGCATCTGAGTTGGCAGCACTTTGTGGTTGGGTGGGGGTGCACTTGTCCCGCTCTTGCTCGGAGCAGGCGAGGACCGGTCTCCCTGCACAGGATCAGTTGTGCAGGTGGACGTGTCGCTCGGGCCGGCAGACCCATGGCACAGCATGCTGACGTGTTTCGCAGTAATGTACATGTTGTTTGAAGCACTGTCACTCCCATGGCTCCTGTCGCGAAAGTTCGGATACTGATTGTGGTGGTATTCGGAGCCACTCATAATATTCCAGCGATGCCATAGCACTGAAGACTGTTGGTACACTCGGCAATGAAGGCGAGTGAGTCTTCAGCTCTCTGACCTGAGAATTTTGGGAGTGTTTCGAAACGAGCTGGCGTATTACAGATTGTCTGTTCTCGGCACGTGTATGACAATTATTCGTTCATTGGAAGTGGCTGCTGTAGGGCTGCACTAGCGGTTGGGTGCTGTACATAACTCATACAGGCTGTTACATCATAGCTCTGTAGTGTGGTGCAGACGGCACAGTATCGTAAGTGGTATTCACAGTTGTCGCGATCGGGTTTATATGTGTGTGAGCACATTTACACTCCACACAGCAGAAATTGTAATTGTGTAAATTAGTCCATTCACTGTCCATCAGACATTTTGGATGATATTTATCGCACAGTTGCATGAAACGACTGTGCCTACATTCCCATTACACAGGTTAGCATTGCAATCACCCATTCAATGCGTGCTCAGTGGCAGAAACTCGTTAGGAGTCTTGAGCTTGGCCACGAGGGGTTGACTAGGTTGGTTAATGCAATAGTCCCAGCAGTTGAACTTATCGGCTGCTGATAGGCATACAATGTGCATCTACAGTTGATATGATTCGAACCGCACTGTGTCGCTGCCTGCATCGTTGCACAGCAGGTATGAGCAGTGTGGCACTTTTGTTGTTGAGGTGAATGGCAGGTTGAAGAATGCACCCCCTCCCTGTGGTAAGCAGCAGCAGATGGATGCCTGCAGGTTGAAATTTGCTTACTGGTCCAGTGATACAGTTATCCGACACAACTCGCACACTCTGCTCGAGATCCACAAAGGTGGTGTGAATGCCATGTCACAGCTGTTCATGGTTGTAGGTGCCACAGCACGTTGCAGAGGGCATCACACAGAGTGCGGAGATCTTCGCAGGAAGTTTCGACTTAGACCACTCGCCGGCCCACACACCCAAGGGCTCCCGAACCGATAAAGGTGGCCTGGCCTGGAGTGGGGTGGCTCGAACGCCTATATCATGCATGCATGCACACCAAGCGACTGGCAGGTGGTGACATCAGGGTGACTCTCACCCGGTGGACAAAGGGGGATCATCGCACACACAAAATGGCGAATGAATCTCTGTTATATTGTCCTGCGCAGGCCTGACCTGTGCCACAAAATGGCGACATTGACCTGTATTTTTCCCGGTTAAGCATCAAAAATGGCGTTTTTTAGATCCGAACTGTTCATTCTTCTCTGAATATTGTACAGACATAATTCTTGCATTGTTTTTCGCCACACTAGTTGGGGAAGCCATTTAATGCTGCCTGTGTGGTAGGGTACAGATAACATAGGTGGTGTTTGGAGTTAATATTAACCAAAATCGAAAATAGCACACGTATTTCGACTTTGAATGTAATGGGCGCCAACTCACTAGGTGAGTACGATATCTCTGATCTCAGGATAATGGGCTGAATGACCACGTGGCTGTATCCCCTTACACACAGGCACAAAAATTATACGAAAATGTGGATATAACTTAAGGTACTCAGGCTCCCCAGCATTTGAACTGTGAATGTGGTACGCCTCCTAAAGGCAGTGAAAAACCCTTGATAGGGCCAGGGCCCAGAGTACAACATGATTAAATGAGAATGCACAATTGCATTCAGCTCAATAAGAAGCTGCATTGTAGAATTCAATATGCAAAGAGACATATATAAAAAAATTGAAATGGGTCTGGCTCATGAGGCCTGCCAGTAACCGTTACTGTAAAATGCTGAAAAATGGTGTGAAAACTTAAGACTGGTTAAAAACTTCCGGGGTCAGAAAATGAGTTGATGGAGGAGTGCTGCGAATGCAGGAGATACTACATAGAAAAGCACAAAGGCTGCGGTAACTTTCGTTAAGCTATTGTCTTGAATTGTAAGAACAAAGTATGAAGGTCCCCCGTGACACGGTGCACGTGTAGCACCTACGACTAGTAGAATCAGACTGCCTGAGAAGGTGCGTGTGAGTGGCGTTCTTGCCGAGCACTCGTGCCACTCCGCGAGGTAAATTTGTTAACTGACTTCATTACATAACACTTGAAACATACACAATACAGTACTGAAATATTCTGTGTGAATATTCCTGATCCTGTGGGGAGTTCAGAGTTTTTCATTATTGTTGATTTACAAACAAAATATTCCTATGTGGCTCCTAGAAATTTACGAGAGAAATTTGTGTCTGTCAAGTTCTGAAACACTCAGCAACCGGAATGGTCAAGTTGAAATTTAATACTAAATATTCCTCACATAGTGTTTGACTTTTCCAGATACACATTCCTCTTCAAAAATTACATAAAACACATTAAAAACACGACACTTTTACTCTGCACCTAATTAAAAACGCATGTGGCTTGCTGTTTATGCTACTTCTATGTTATAATGCCATAAGGGCGAGCTAAACTAACATTTCCCCATGGGCCACAAACAATATTAAATTTTACTACGAGTGTTACTACTTGATCCATGTCCTAATTAAAACAATTACTCTGTGGGTGTTACAGATAAAACACTGGTTCACTCGGTAGCAGGCCATGGCCTGTTCGCATGTGAACGATGTCAGGCATGCATCAGAAAGCACAGCATGAGCATTCCAAGTGCTGCACTGGTGTAGCGGCTGAATGCTGGTGGTATGGTGACAGTGTCAGTGCCAGACCACGCAGGAGTGGTCCATATCAAACTGTGATGAAAAGTTTCTGTGTTTTTGTTGTCAGTCAAAAGACTATGGGAAACTGTGGAGTTTGTTATGGTATTCCTATTATTTGCTTTCCATTCGCACCCTAACCTCAAACAATTAATTAAACAAGTGAAGAGTCCCCTGCAAAGTTATGAATGTCAGTGGGAATGAGTTTTGCAGGAGAACGAATATAAGTTGAAACCCCATTTTTGAGAAATATGTATATTCTAATGTATGCATATCTGAACTTCCACCTGAGTAAGTTTTTTTTCCCAAGGATGATTAGGAAAATGTGTTAAATATGTATAAAACGAAATATATAAATAATATCTTTAAGTGTACAGCACAACATATCACTGCAAAGAATTCTGGATGTCCGAGTACAACATCGTAGTTATTGAAGATAAGCACACACCCTTCGTCTGGCCGATGCTGATTGCCTTTTTGCCTGGCAGTGTGGCAGTTTAGAGTAGAAATCTCTAGCTTGTGGACCACAGGACTGTGAAATGTGTTGTACGTACTTGAATTTTTCATGTGAGAGTGGGATCAAACCTGCAACCAAAGAAAGAGATGGTACTAAGAACATTAGGTTTTTTCAAACAAATAAGAAATAAGGGAGCTAAAGTAACATGTATGAGTGGCCTCTAATGGGGAATATTACTTGAATTGAGGCCAATCTTCTTGTACTGTGCACAGCATAGTGCAAGTATCTGACAATGGTTTAGTTCCTATACTGCCCACAACAATTGTCGCAGAAGATTTCAAGTTGTTTGACTTCTTGATTCACCTGTGTAAAATTCAAGTACTGCAGTATAGATACAACTTCGTCTCCAATAGTCCCACCATAGCAGTAAAAGTAAAATTCGCTGTAAGACAAAATATGAATGTGGAATGTGAACACAGACAGCTGTCGTTTGTAGTAAATGTCATTTGTGGAAATGTTGGGCATACTGAGATTTTTTTGGAAATCCATAACAATACTTGTGTAATCTTTATGTTTTCTACTCCTGATTTTTGCATTTCTCTTTCTGGTGTAGAATGTTTCTGATTTAGCTTTGTGATCATCATTTTCTACCTTCAGTTTCTTCTCTTCGCTTAAGAGAATATTATTCTCTTCTTCATTAGAAGCACTTTTCAAACTCTTTTCCAAAACACAGGTTTCTACTTGAAACTTATTGCCTGTGCTGCACGTATCATATCTTGGAAACCCAAATTTGATATTGAAATGTGTGTTGAATATGTTTCTATAATATTCGTAGAACACATCAGGGAGATTATTCTCTTTGTACATCTGATGCATTTTGTTCACATTTAGCTCAGGTGCAGAGGCGGATTATCCGTAAGGCGAACTAGGCACGTGCCTAGGGGCGTGAGGTTACAAAGGGGCGCGCGCACGGAATTTTTAAACAAAGAAAAAATAAATAACATAAAATTAATTGTGTCAGTAAGTATGCACCTACTTACACAATATAAAATATTCTTTATTTCTATAGAGATGCAGAGCTTCCGAAGCGTGCTCTGCCTTCTTGATCATTCCTACATCGCCTGATTTCATAATAGAAGTTGGTAAGATACAACTGAAATGTTGCGCGTTCGTCACGTCGATCGCGAGCATCAGACGTTGCTAGATTGCTGGGCCGAGAGTAAGGCGCGGGGGCGGGAGAGAAGCGGCCGGCACCGAACGAGTGACACGACTTTCAGCTTTGTTGTCGTCGGTTACGCGCGCTTCTATTGTTTACGTTCTCGCTGCGGTATTTGTGTGTAATTATTCCATTACGTTTTAGTTTATTACTTAAAGAATGAGTGAATTGAAGAAAACCTGATGGTGCAGCAAATAAAAGGAAGGCTAAGGAAAAAGAAGAAAAACATCAAAATGTAATAAAGCACGCAAAAAATATCGACACATTTTTTTCAAAATTAAAAAGTGATGATTCGGAATATTCTAACGCAATTTACAGTGCGTCTGCTACCAACCCTATTCAATGCGAAATTCCTACTAGTTCTAAACAACCACAAGATTTGTCTGTGCCCACGCCGCCTACTCCGTCAGCAGTGGAAGTTGTGAGGCAGTCGCAGAATAGGCTGATTATCGTGGATTGCGACCCAGTCAAGTGGGATATCAATAACGAAACACAAGAATATATTGCACTGAATGGCTTTAATCAAAATATAAACGCAGATTTTTCATTAAGTAAGAGAATATATGAAGATAAAATCTCACGTTTTTTGACAAAAACAATGTTTGAACGAAAGTTATTAAATAGAGAAAAATGTCTAAGGAAATGGCTTATTTACTCTCCAAGCACAGGAAAAGTTTATTGTGGACCTTGTTTATTATTCGGTGGTGGAACAAGTTTTGGGAAACAAGATGTTGGTTTTAATGATTGGAAGAACTCATCGATTAGATTAGAAACCACGAAAACTCATGTGAACATAAAACATGTGTTTTGACCTTGCAACGTAGATCTAACATTGTCGGTCGTGTCGATCATGAGCTCGCCGCTCAATTTCTAGGAGAGTAAACTTATTGGCGTGAAGTTTTGAAACGAGTGGTTCCGACTGTTAAGTCTTTAGCATCGCGTGGTTTACCTTTTAGGGGATATGACGAAAAACTTGGCTCTCTTCATAACATAAATTATTTAATGACGCTGGAACTCATAGCGGAGTTTGATCCGTTTTTAAGTAAACATATTGCCCAATATGGCGGCAAGGTAAAGGGATGTACCAATTACTTAAATTCTACAATATGTGACGAATTTATTGAATTAATGGCAAACAAAACTTTAACACAAATAAAAAATGAAATCAAGATATCAAAATAGTATTCAATAATAGTGGATTCAACACCAGATATTTCCCACATTGACCAATTAACTTTCGTGATCCAATATATTCAAGCCGATGGTACGCCCGTCGAACGTTTTCTAAAGTGTATCGCAAATGTCGGTCACAAATCACAAGACATTGCAGATGCTATTATTGAAACAGTAGACATGTTTGAAATTAATATATTAGACTGTAGAGGCCAGTCGTATTATAATGCTGCAAATATGTCAGGCATTTACAATGGATTACAGGCCAAAATAAAATAACTGTCCCCTAACAGAATATATACCCTGCTACGCACATTCGCTTAACCTAGTGGGTGAATGTGCCGCTGAATGCGCTCAAGAAGCTTGTTGGTTCTTTGGTCTCCTTCAAGAAATTTACACATTTTTTACAGCTTCAACTCAAAAATGGGAAACTCTAAAAGCACAAATACTCCTAGGTAATGATAAAAAAAAACAAAATTACTGTCAAAATTCCATCTGACACACGCTGGTCAGCTCGAGCAGATGATTTTAAAAGTTTTAAAGAGTCATTTCCAGAAATTAACGATGCTTTGATTGCTATCGAGAGCAATCCTGAGCAAAAACGTTCTGCTGTATGTGAAGCTAAAGGAATAACATTGAAATTAGAACGACTAGAAACTGCTTTCTTGATCGTGTTTTGGGGTTTTATTTTGGTTCACATGAACAAAACCAACAAAAACTTACAGTCCGTTGACATTGACATTTGTACAGTTATTCAAATGTATGACAGTCTTATTCACATAATTTCTGCAGAAAGGGAAAATTTTAATAAATATGAACAGCAAGCCTTGCAGCTCTCATTAGTCAAAGAATATGAAAAGGACACAAAGAGGATACGGAATAGAAAGCTCACAGCAGATGAATCTGCCGAAGATATTACTTCTTCATTATCTGGTCGGGAAACATTCAGAGTGACAGTATATCTAGTAATTATATACAGACTTGCGGTTGAACTTCCAAACAGACGAGAAGTGTACAGCAATTTTTACAGAAAATGTTTGTTTTTAAGCAATTTAATCCATTTGAACACTGAAGAAGTTCAAAATAAAGCAAGTATGTTAGTAACAATGTATTCTGGTGATTTAGAAAAGTGCTTTGTTGATGAATGTATCCATCTACGTTCTTATTTTACAATGATAGCTCGAGACGGAGAACTGCCCCGAACAACCAACGCGATTTTACAGGTTCTAAGAAATAAAGAACTTGAAACAATTTACCCAAACATTGACATAGCCTTAAGAATGTGCGTATCGNAATTTACCCAAACATTGACATAGCCTTAAGAATTTGCGTATCGACGGCAGTCAACAATTGCAGTGGTGAGCGGAGTTTCTCCTGTTTAAAGAGAGTGAAAAATTATCTTCGCTCAACCATGACAGATAAGAGATTAAATTCGTTAGCAATACTTAACATTTAATCAAAATTATTGCTATATTTAAACTATGACGATGTTATTGACAATATCGCAAGACAAAAATGTAGACGCAAAAATTTTTAATTAAAAAATTTTTTTTTTTAACAATTTTCATTAAATGTGATTAGTACCAATTTTTAAATAAATAATTCATAACTTCATTTTTTTATTTATCTGATATTAATAAATTATTTTAAGCTTTTACATAATTAATGATAACACACCATCATATGTCAACACACATACACAGTCAGATCTGTTTCCCTGAGAGGCATCATGGATTTCCATGTTCGTTCTGTCCCTCTTGCTTTCTTCGCTCTCATCACATATTTCATTCATGCCTAAGGGTAAGTATACGTGTCCTGGCCTACCTAAGTATCCCTACTAATAATATCTTGGAGTGACCGAAACCGCCTCCTCTTTAATATAGCAAAGTGTCAAGTGATGTCCATCAATCGTTCACATATAATAGTATAATTACCAACTACCAGCTATGCAATGAGACAATTCCTCGTTCTTTCGAAGTTAGAGATCTTGGGGTTGAATACGACTCACAGCTTAACTTCCGCAATCATATTCATACACTCACTGTCACATGTTTTAAACGTCTAGGGTTTGTATCACGTAATCGCAAAAAAATTACCAACATAATGCTATAAAATTATTGTATACTTCTCTGATACGCTCGAAGATTGAGGCTAGTGCGTGTATACACTGGAAAAAAATTGTGGTTGCTACAACAGCAGCTGTAGTTGAGGTTACTACAAGTTGGAGTAAATAAATTCCAACTCCAACTTAGAGTAACCTCTACCACACATGTAGTAACGCCAACTACAGTCATCAATGTTTACTACTACTAGTACTAGTTAAAATTTATAATATATGGGCGCTAGAGGGGTGCCGATGAGGTGCTTGCGTAGGGCGCTCTCGACATTTAATCCGCCTCTGCTCAGGTGGCAGGTAAATTATTTTACTAGTACCTATAATGCAATGGCTTGGAGTACCTTTGAAATCAGCAATGTGCTCTTTCACAGCTTTCTTTACATATTGAGCTTTTTTACAGTGCATGTATTTGTACTTACCATGCTTATCCTTGGGTGCTACACCTTAGAACTTTACTGACTTCTGTAAGATTTGCACTCTATGTGTTGTGATACCATGAATGGAAACAAACACTTTTGCACAAACAGGTATCTCTGTTACCTTGTGACCATATGAGACACACACTTTGTAGGAATAAGCATTGTCATGGAATTTCTTGTCTTGGTCTACATTGTTTTATCTGGTTACTATACATCAGACCAAATAAGTACATGTTTTGTTCATCGTGTGTCTGAATTTCATTAAATTTTTGATTTTTAGCAGCCTCTGTTCGGCAGAAACATTTTGAAAGAACTTTAACCTTTTACATTTGTGGTCCAGACAGGTCTCATGAGATGACAGACGAAGTTTTTTCAAAACTTCGACCGTATTTTTTCATTTTTGCTAAATTTACAGTGAGCGAAGCATTTTGAACATTACCTGTTTCACTTTCTCCACCTTCCATGTTCCGTCTTTTCAGATAACAATCACAGTAACACAACTACACACTTAGTAAAACAAGCAACATTTTGTCTGCTGTAAAATGTAAACAAACATGCCATAAACAGCCACAGATAACATGAATACAGGTTAGGTAACACACTGACATCAAGCATTTTCTCTTGTCTGCTACTGACATCTAGCATCCTTGCAGTGTACCGATATATTGTCGATCGTAGCCACGCCTTTACTATAGTCCATACTGTATAAGAAGGCAACTTTCTGACAGGTCTGCGAAAGTAGCGCCACTGTTTACATCTGACTACACCTGACTACATATCCTTCCGCTATCAGCTGGTCCGTCAAGTCGGGGCTGTATATTTTATCAACACGCTGTTAGTTAATCCACTTGCCATTGTACTGTATGCTAAACAAATTTTAAGATACTTTAAAACTGACATCTGTCTCAAAAAATAAGTAGGTTATAAAAGTAAAAATATAAAATGTTGCAAATAATTAAATATTTGCTAACTCTTTTTTAATTTGTCCGAGATAGTGAATTTAGGTTAACATTTGCGAGACGGTCTGTTGTATCTATTATCACACTTTGGACGTTATAGCTAATATATTCGAGTTGGAAATATGTGACGAGGAATAATGTTAGAATTGCTTAAAAACGATTTACATGTGTCTCACTTTCTACGGAAACAAAGAGATGGGTTTCGAGAGAACAATATGGCGTATAATTTATGTAGACGAACGATAACAGGCCGAATATAAATTACTTGTACTCCAAATAGTTGTACATGAAATATACATTACTTTAAAAATTATGCAGAGCTCGTGGAAAAATATAACTATTAGCATCTGTTTGTAAATTCGTTATATATCACGCAGGAAGGCGGTTCATTTCTGGCTGGTAATACCTTGCATTATATCCAACAGATGACAAGCACAGCGCGCCACAGCGAAGTTTGAGCCGCTGTTTTCGGATAACTGATAGCATTTTTTTTAAGTTGATTGTTCTTATATTACGGGCTGGAAATATATTTAAAATTTGTATCGTTTCGTCAAATTATTAGAAAAAATAATTCAACAATATTATGCTATATTTCTGTATGCTTTTGGAATTAATATCAAGGACGTGTTGAAAGCGAGGTTGGAGAGGGACTATACGACATGAAAAAGCTTTCTGAAGTTAGCACAACTTCACAAAAGTTTTCCGTGTCGTGTCGTTCTTTTGTACATTTAATTTTGAACACCTATACATAACTAAATTATCAAGAAGTTTAGTTCTTAACACTAACAACCATTGTTTTGTGACCTTGTAAAATAAAATGTATTAATAAATGTAAGAACTCTTTCTTTTGTGATGTGCATCGGCAGTGCACTCAGAAAAGCCAATGTAATTTTAACTTTTGTTCGTTTGTGCATCAGCTGATACAGGATTTTGTAAATGGCACTTTGTTTGTTTCGTATACATCAAGATGCCACTCATTGACTGTCAGAAAGTGGCCTTCTTATACCGTATGGACCATATAAGCAATTTTGCTATGGGAATCCAGTGGTAGATTCTACACATACAGAGCATTGCATTGCCACCTTTAAGTAATTTTTCATTAAATAGTGACATCCATCATTTTTGCAGTGGACTCTTCAAGTGTGTGTATTGTCAAACTAATGTGTCTTATTTTGTCACAAGGATAAGTAGTAAAACAAATCGCAATAAATTGCCAAACACGACGATATTAATTAACATAACCTTATCAATAAAAGCACTATTTGTTTCGATTGTAGGAACAGAATGAAAACTTAACATTAATTGAATTCAATTGGTCCGAATTTATTCTGCTACTAATTAAAAATGGGTACATGTCGGTATCCCCTTGCAAAAGTAACTGTATTATTAAAATAATAAAATATACATTAAAAATGCTTGCATTACATAAAATTTATTTCAAATAAAAGTACACAATTGTTAATTGTTAAGAAAATAGTGTGCGTATATACACACTACTTATTACACTGTGCATTAAATAATGAGATAAAATCTGAAGTTTAGAGGCTACATGTTTTGTGAGACATGCCGTGCCATGCTGCAAAAATAACTCATGACTGTTATGCTAGGGATGCAGGTATCATGATGTTATGAAATTACCTATTCTGCGATTTACGCATAGTTTTCTGAACCGAAATCTACCGAAAGTATGGTTTCATGGTGTATCACAGCATTTCAGCATGGTAATGTTGTAGCTGCTCTGTAAGTGTCCTTGTGTACACCCTAGCATTTGTTTACCTGAAAATAAAGTTTATCCTGAACAACACAATTCACGAAATTTTTTTAGTTATTTTAATGGTAGGCCAAGTTGGATCTGCAAGCTACACTTGTTATTCAAGGTTATAATGTGCCAATAACATGCTGTTAAACAAATGGGCAATAAACAAATGAGAAAGTGCTACAAAGTGTAGTTCATTAGTGTACATAATGTCAACAAACATAAAATCACAAAAAGTGCAATACAAACATTTATGTAATAATGTAACAGCTTTTATAACTGTATTTATGTAAGTCATTATGTTTTCTTATGTTTAATTTAATTCATATAATTTTTCATCACATAATCATCTTTCTATGTTATGTTCTGTCTCACCTTTTCGCGGCTTGGCTTCGGCTTTCGCCACTGGTGGCTGACCCCAAGCTCCCACCAGTTCATCTCAGCACCTGAACGAGACCAGAAGTGTAAGTCTCTCGCTCCGCGAGGCCCTCAGTGCTAGCATGTTTGGCTGAAATTATTTTTAACTGCAATTGTATTAAATTGATTCACCGGAACATTTCTTTTATTTATTTCAAGTACTGAGGGGGAGCAACTGTACTCTCACCAGAGAGTTTTAAATGCAATCGCTTTTTCAACATAAAGCCAGGGCTGAGGCCATTTTTCATATTATTCATGCATTTATTCATCTGTGAACGGACGATGAATAAACAACTCAACAAGTAAAATAGTGTTAAATCATTGTAGGGCAACCTTATTAGCGTCACCAGTGTTTAGTAATATAGTTCAAGCGTACGAGACGGCCGACAGTCTCGCCATCCTATATAAAGGGTGCAACTGTAAGTACGTGGCAATCAAGCAAATAACTGACGCAAGGTTCACCAGGGTCCCTGGGCCATCGACGGTACCACCCTCACTTCATTAGCTCACCACTGAGTTATGGCACCAGAATCCAGCACTAAACCAGCCCTGGTAATCTCGACTACGTCACAAAATATTACAAATTTATTTAGGTATTTATTACAATTAGGAATTCATTTTTCAGTACTTTGAATTTGGAAATAACCTTTAAGACAATGCTATAGAGTTTTTCAAACAAATTGCCAATTACTGTTTTTCCATTAAAAAGCCTCTCTAATGGAAATTCACCGTTCATTTCCTCTATAATTGTGAAATATTTGCATAATAATTAAGTTGGATTCAACTATAAATTTCCTTGACCTTTGAATATCGAGGCTATTATGTATCATAACAATCCACATAGGTAACAATACACAGGAAATATCAATCAGTTTTTATGTAGTGAACACATAATTTATACATACATTAATAAATGTGTTAACACTATTAATCAATAAATTTAATAAATTATGTACTCATTGTCAAATGTTGTGACACAATCACAGCTGTGTTTATAAACAATAATGATGTACCACAACGTTGCTCGATTGGCCAATAATAACGTCATGGCATTACCAACTGCTGCCATAAATGACAAAAACAGAGCTACAGGATAACCAACGTGTGCAAATAGTTCACTTCTCGGGCTTAATAGATAAGACACCTTATGTACGACTAGCCCATTATTACACGTAGAATTAACGTAATATGAGCGGTCAGGATAGTAATGCGGAGGTCGTCCGGTGACTATGTTCAGAAAAGTCAGAATATTACACAATATTCCTATTTAGAATAGAATGGGTGCCAGCTCACTGGGTGAGCACGAAGTCATAATTCTCAGGACCGTGGGCCGAACGACCACGTGGCTGTATCCCCTGACACAGACAGTTAAAATTTACAGGAAAACGTAATATACAACCGGAGTATTCAGGCTCCCCAGCACACCTTAGAATTACCTTTTACCTTATAAGGATGCCTTCTTGAGGCGTCGATGACTTCCTGGACAGGGCCAGGGCCCGAAATACAACACTAAATGACCACTCACAAATTTAGGTTAACTGAAGTAAATTGTATTACCGAATAGTGTACACAGTTACATGTATACAATGCAAATTAAAGCGGATCTGACTCACAAGGCCTACCAGCGGCTATACAAAAAAGCTAAGAATTGCACGAAAACTTATAATAGTAATTAAACCTCCAGGGTCAGTAAATTTAGCTGACTGAGGGGTGCTGCGAATGTGGGGAAGACTGTTGGTAAACTAAACAGAAGTTACAGTAAATTACGTTAACCTAGTGCAGTTTAGTGTTCAGAACAAAGTATGAAAGTCCCCCACGATGCGACGCATGTCCAGCACCTAAGACCCGTGGAATCAGACTGCCGGGAGCAGCATGGGCGAACCGCGTCCTCGCCGAGAGCTCGCGCCATCCTGCGAGGTGTCTTAGTTTACTGACCTCATTACATAAACATGTAAAACATACAGACAATAGGACACTTCAACGTTTGGGGTGGACATCTCTTAGCTTGAGGAGAGTTCAGAGTTCTTTCTTAAGCAATAATTTAAATATAAAACATGATTATGTAGTGCCTTGCAGAGCACGTGGGAAATTTAGGTCTGTTAAGTTATGGGGCACTCTGCGACCGGAACGGTCGGTTTGAAAGAAAGACTAATTTTTTCCAATGTCACTAATTGACTTGATTAGAAAATTATATAGAATACTTCAAAATAGGCAGGCATTTATTCTGCGAATATTTCGCAATCCCCTAAGGGCGAATTTCACTAATTTTTGCCTGTGGGCGATAAATTCGAATGCTATTTAATACACATTCTAACACTTGATTCCTATCCTAATTACACAGATCTCTCTAGCGACATCACAGGTACTCAGTTGGATTATACTGTATCTGTTCTTTACCTGTTCCCAAGTGAAAGATACGGACATGCATCGGGACGCACGATGTGAGGGTTCCGCGGGCCGCACTGGTGCAGCGACTGTGGGTCGAAGACGTGATGACAGTGGCCATGCCAGACCACGAAGGAGTGGTTCACATCAGAATGTTTCGATTTTTCCATGAGGCATCATAACGAGGTAGCAATACGACAGACACATCATAGGTAAGACGTCTTACACGAAGAAAAACATAATCGAGCTGCTGGAGGTTCGTTTCGGACTAGGAGCGCACCGACGAAGGATTGGCCAGCGATATAACCACCTCTCCACCACCTCGCCACTTGATGATATGACATCACAGCCTGTGAAGATGCCGTTTTCTGGCACCACAGAAGTTTTGAATAATGACTGACTGTCTAGGTCTGTGGTAACAAAATATCCATTGCTGAATTTCCAGACCATTACAGAAAATATAGTACGAGAGCAATTTTCCGTATAAATAGGTGTCTCAGGCATACAACAAGGGAGGGTTGGGGTAGCTTCGCCAATGACAAGAGGTCCTCATTTGTAAAATTCCAAGTATTTTAAATTGTATATAGCGCAACTATTGACGGAATTTACAATGAGGAGTTTTATATAATCCTTGGTGTGCGTATTTTAACGTAATTTTGCTATCACTTAGAATTTTTATAACATTTTTGAAAATGTGGGTATTTGCTATTTTTGGGCATTTTAAATGCCATAATGAGAATTAAATGCGAGCAGGTGATGTAACCACTACATGTGTTAATATGGTGTAAAATACTAACACATAAATTTTGATAATGCAAACATCATAATTTTTTGTTTTACTCAAATTTGCATTATATTTGAGAAAGGGTTTTCCACAATAAGTCATTCAGGGCTCCAAATAATTGCTTCCAATCCCATTTCCTATTTCCTGTTCTCTGGGTGCTGCTAGTCTGACCCATGGAACAATCGATTTCTGCATATCTGGCACAGTTCCATGACATGAATACTCTATATATTTACTGTTCGTACTTAATGTAAGACCCAACTAGCACATCATGCAGTGGTCGTATGTTGGTGTGTTCTCTTGGGCAGTTTGTAAGACCTTCAAAATGTTATACAGAAGTGAAGCCAATGGTCTTTAAATATACAATCATGAACGAAAATTCAAGATGTCAAAACAAAAAGTACCTAAATGAAGCTTCTGAAAAATTAAGTCAGCAAATATCGAGTAAACATTCTGTAAAGTTCTAAATCTTATAAATTTTTCATAATTAGATTGACTTTAATTCCTACACAGCATGTTCAGGTGTTCGTGGTTTTGAAGCGTACAAAATACAAGCAGTGTAAAAATTCTATTTACACTCTATTGGTGGAAATCAGTAGGTGATGTAATATTACAGTGGTAACAGTTAAAAACTAAATTAAATTTGTAAAATTTGCTGTAAATCCTTTTTGTAATTCATAGTTGTTTTTCCTTCAAGAATACTCTCCCATTCCCCCTTCCCATAATTAACACCATGGAAATGGACTTAACTTTGTTCACTGTAATCGAAATGTCTAAGTATGCGATTGAAATTTTGCACAGGATGTCAGGGTCATTGTGACAAACATCTAGAGGCGACAGATAATGCAATGAGGAACATCTTTCGTCAGAGAATGGATGTCTGGAAAGACACCTTTTATACTCTAGGTGTCTTTGTAAAACATATCGCCTGGTAGGTTGACAGTGTTGAACACAACAGGCACCAGCTGCCTGCCTCCCAGGACACAGTGGTATTTGATGTATTGTAGGGTTATTGGTAATAAGTAAGTAGACATTTGTAGGTTGCTGTACTTTATTCACTGCCTGTTACACATTTCCAAATAACCTAAATTAGGTGCTCAAAATGGGGTCCCTCTACTTTGCAATGCTGATGCAATGCTTGGCAGACTATCTAGAAGATGACAGGTGTGGTTTTAACCACATTGAATGCCACCTATATTAGTTTTACGAGAACATCGTGGTTCTCCACAAGCATAGAGTACACACAATTCTTTATGTGGCCCCACAAGAATAAATTGACTGGTATGAAATCAGGGGACCGTGGGGCAATAACCAATCCACTTAACACCAAACGTGTTAGCGAACACGACTGTTGAAATGTGGCAGGGTGCCATTATGTTGAAAACACACATTGACTCGTATGTTTAACAGCACATTTTCTAGCAGCCGAAGTGGCTCGTTTACCAGAAAGTTGTGATACACCTGGCTGTCTAAGCAGGCTGGAAGGATAAAGCGTCCAATAACTTGTTTGTGGACGATGACAGCTCACATATTCACTGAAAATTATTGTTGGTGATGTGTGGCCCCGCCACAGACAGATGACTTTCTTCTGCCCACACATGGCTAGTGTGTGTTGAAATAGCCTTCTCTCATAAAACATACTTCGTCTAAACACACGATGTAAACTAACTTGTCAAAGCACTCCTGCATAAACCACTGTGCAAACAGCATACAGGGTTCTAAGTCAACTGGTCCAAGTACATGTAACTTTCGCACATGGAATGGATGTAGTCTGTTCTGACATCACATAGGTGTGGCTAATGTCCATATCATGTGCGATTGCATGTGTGGTTGCGAATGGGTTCGTCTAAACTCTGTCCAGTACTTACTCTTAAAAATGTGGCATACGAACACCTCTTGCCCTGACACCCTCATACAGTGGATGAAGGTCCTTACTCTTGCAGTCGCTGATGTAGTCTCTGAAACCGCATGTGATGTGGCTACTGTCTGTTAAGGAAGCGTTCCTGATAGAGGCTCTCCTACATGCCCACAGCTTCTAGCTTAACCATACATCATATGCATAACCGCCAGTTCTGAGGAATAAGCATCCATTACCAGTCTGGTGTACAACACAAGAGTCATGGTGAAGACAACTTTTTTTTACTCTGGCGGCGATTACACAGATCTGTAGTGGAATGTGTTGAGGTAAGGATGTATGTACTGTGCACAGCACACATGGTTCAATGCAGTTCTGTGCTTTTGATACCTTTAATCTCTTAAGGCAGAGGCGATGCTCTTCTAGCCCTCACTTTCATCAAGAGTTTACAAGTTTAATTTAGTTCTAACTATTACCGCTGTAAAATTACATCAGTTGCTGATCTCCATCAATAGATTGTAATTAGAATTTTTAGACTGGTTGTACTTTTTTATGCTTCAAAACCACGAACACCTGAACATGCAATTAACACTATAGATATTTCAATAAAGTGCTAGACAATTAAGAAAATCTTGGGTACCAATTAGCAGCATCTACATATGACACTTTGGTTTCTGTGGCTTGTAAAAACCGCCCGGATCTTTACTTTTAAAATGACAACCATCAAATATAGGTAAAGCAAGAGTCTTAAAGCTTTGACTAAGTGAACATTTTACTTAGTTTTGCACAGTGATCTAGCACATTATTTTTTTTAAGTTTTCAGTTCAGTTCTTCCTTTATCTTTACCATCTAACAAAGTCGGACTTATTTGTTTACATTGGTCCAACATACCTTTTCCCACCTGACTTAGCACTATGGATACCTATTAATACATAACCTATATATACAAAGTCAACTTACTTACATAAACTTTCAGTTTACATTTTTTAAACTGTGGTATATTTGTCAAGATTCTGTATTTTGCATGCTAGACTATTTTTTTGTTGTTACAAATTTAAAGCTCCCTTAGTTAATTTTGGCTTATTTTTCTTTCCTTTCCATTTTTTTGTTTGTCTACTAGAGCTTGACACTTTGCAGATGCATTCCTCACCGATGATCATTGGTTTGGTAATTTTAACACTTGTAAAAATTACCAGCAGCAACAGCTCCATAAACGCTCTACATAGAAATGGAGTGCTCTTCTGTGTTCTCAACCAAACATCCTTCGTTTACACAGAACCCTCTTCGATGGTACGACACAGATATTTTCTTAACAAGGGTTACAAATTTCATTTTCTATTCTGCAATCTGAACGCAGGTTCAAAAGGAATGTATAATTCTTTCTTCGTGTCAAATTTCCTGACTGGATTTTGAACATTTACATTTTTACAAAATGCCAAGTAGTTTCTTTTGACAAAATCAGCATTTGAAGGAACAATTTGCTGCTCGTCCAAAAATACTTGAAAATTATGTGAAGCTGCATTAGTCAGTACAGTCGGAGACAAAAGTATGCAGCTTCTACAATTATGAATTTTAAGGGGCATTTTATTTAGCACAGTTTTCTGAAAAAATGTTTTAAAAAAATTCCATTTATTTTTTAATTGCTATACATACACACTTTACCATTTTTAAAAAGATTTTGCCCTAAAAATACACACATGTTTTTTAGATTTTTCAGATGCCATTTTTTGTGCAATGGGCAATTAAATTTGTTACATAAAAGCAACCACTCTAAATAAAAATCTGATTTCCACTCCATTTAGCAATCCCATTCATATAAAAATGGCAACAGTGAGTAGTTGGGTTGGAATGTAGACAAAAACTGTTCCAGCTTCAAAGAATATGACAAAGTCCATTCTGGGCAACAAACAAGGTTCACCAAAAAATATTTCACCTTCATGAAATCTTGATAGCCTGGAGGGTGTTTCTCAACAGCAGGGACATTTTTCAAAGGTATGGAAGAATCTCAATTGCTCTCTACAAAAATATAGCTTTCCAATACACCAAAATTGGTAAAATTGCAGTAGAAACAGAAAAGAAGTGATGTGTGTATATTTTGGCTTCCGAAATGGGCAGTTTTTAATCATGTAATATATTACTCCGAAAAACTAGTGAATATTCCAAGCTACCCCTTTGTTGGCAGTCTAGATGATCCCTGAACAATGCAAGGAGCATGTGTCAACAACAACCATTTGAAACACATCTCCTCTTCCCTGAGGCACTCTGAAAAAATCTTGCTGCAAATCTATAAAGAACTTCAAATTAACATTTGACCAATGAAGAGAAATTTTAACTATTTCCATACACAATCCTCACTTAAAAATCCCATGCCCCCCATCCCTCTCAAAAGCAGTAAGAATTACTTAGTCTAATGTTTAACTATCTAAAAAACCACACATGTTAATTAGCATGTAGATACAGTTAACTCCTGATTTTCCGGGATAATGACTGGCTAAGTGTTCACAGATAACCAATATTCATGGTTAATGCTGTTGCTTTTGGTGGGGGGTGGAGTGGGGGTTAAATGTTAACATACTGTATACATAGGCTATGTAAACAAATAATATAGACCTAAAAGAATTACATATTTCACAGCCAGTGTGAGGCAACATGTCTAAATGGTATTAACAAAATCATATACACAAAATCCTGTATCAGCTGATGCATGAACGATTGCAAGAGAATTTAATTTAGGCTATTTTCACAGCCTACATTTACACAACGGCGGTCAGAAAAATATGCAGGCAAGGAGGATATGGTAGACAAAATGTTTATGTATTTTATTTTAAATCGATGCAAAACAGCTGTTATTAGGGTAACTAATATAACTTAGTTCTAGAATGATGTGTAGGTGTTTAAACTAAATGGAACTTGTATGCGATAGCTTAGCTTCGTTTGCATTTTCTTCATAGGCTGCAGCTAGTGCTTAATAATAATTGAACCATACTGCCATCTGTTGAGCAGTGCGCGCAACTCGCTTCGGAAACCATGCCCCAATAAAATGACTTTTTTCAAGTGTAAAATACAAATTTACAATCGAATTCTCAAAGTTTTACATTTTCTGCTAGCTGTATAAGTATTTTTAAGTAACACATTTCCGTGTGAAGTGATTCTACTTGCTAATAATTTGGATACAGCCTGCAATCCCTAAGCCTTTCTGAGGCTGGCTCGCCATTTTTTTGTTGCCACTTCCCTCCCACTTCAGTAACAAAGAGAAAATACACAATCTAATAACATAATTATGACCACCTGCTAAAAGTTCCATCTGCTGTGTCTAGCCCATGACATATGGCCTGTGACGCATGCTGGTGGAGCGGGTATATAGGGCGACCGACAAGCTGGCTGTAAAAAGTGTGCTGCTTGCTACCATGGTTAAGGGAAGCGATTTAACCAAATTGCAAATAGGGATGTCATCGGCTTTCAGAACAAGCAAGGGAAGTGGGGGCGAGTGTAGCATTTCAGAAACAGCTATGTTTGTGAACTGTTCACGTGCCTCTGTGGTAAAGGTGTATCGTGAGTGGACGAATGGCACCATTGGGAATAACTGTCATGGAAATTGCGGAACTTCACGTGCCAATAATGTCCGAGGTGAACGTCGATTACGCCGGTGAGAGAAGGCCAACCGACAGGATACACTGGAATAGCTCACAATCCAGACACTTGTCTACCACAACAGTTCTGCCAACCCTTCTGCGAATAGGGCCCTAGAGTAGCTTAAGGGTGACTGCACCCATGCCAACACAGGTGTATCGATGAAAAAGACTGCAATTTGCTCGAGTTTGTCGACTGGACTGCTGCTGATTGGCGACAGGTAGCCTTCTCCGACATATCATCGTTTCAGTTGCTTAGAACCGATGGAAGTCAGCATGTCTGGCGAGAAACATTGGAGGACAGACACCTTGCATCCATTGCTGAATGAACACAATATGGGGGGG
>NQII01000025.1:1266548-1277601 GCA_002778355.1 Clitarchus hookeri | reverse complement strand
GTGGAAGACACTCTTGATCGATTTGGTTATGAATCCATCCTCGGTGATCACATCCACCCATGATTATTGTCTTTCCTAGGGAAGGTAGGATCTTCCAGCACTATAATCCACCTTGCCACATGGCTAGAAGTATTCGCACGTGGCTGGAAGAACATGATCAAAACTTCCAAATTCGTCCCTGGCACCCAAACAGCCCCAATCTCAAACCCATTGAGCATCTGTGGGACCACCTCTATCGTAGTGTTCGCCGTCTGTATTCTCCGCCCCATACCCTTCAACAGTTGTGGTACGTACTGTAGACAGCATGGCTCGTTACCCATGGAGATCTCTCAGCACCTGACTGTCACTGCCAGCTCGTCTAGCTGCTGTCCATGCTGCGAAGGGTGGTAACTATGGATACTAGCAGGTTTGTAATAATGGGATTCGACTGTGTAAATATTATTTATTTATCAAAACCAAGTGTCGTTTTGTGATTGAATCGCTTGCAGCAAATATTATTTGTGTCAATGTGATATCTTGCCATAGTCACACTCGGTACCACGGTTAATTTATAAACAGCCTCTGTGAACATACTACTGTAAACTACCCGATATCACCTTGACAAGCAAGACACAAAGTTTTAATCGTGAAATACTTTTATTACATTAAGAATGAAAATGTGTTGTCTGACAATTTCCCCCGATTCCCAATACTTCAAAGTTTCACATACATTCGCTGTTGAAAACTTGTGTAAATATACCCAAACACTTTTAATATTAAAAAATCAGTACTGCAGTCTGGAAATGAACAGCGCGCACATTGGTTATTTATATCAGTGGCACGCAACTGTTCAATATTTGACTTTCAACTAGTATATCCAGGGTTAAGCTGCAGTCCTCCTCCTCCCCCCTTCTGTGTATCAATAAAAGGAAGTTTGCTGTACCACGCTTTTGTTGACATCCCAGTTATGCATCACACTATCCAACTGGCCTTTCTGCACTACGTGTTCAGATAGTGGTCGAAGACCGCAACCAAAAAAAATTGACAAAGTTTAACATTCTGGAGTAAATCTTGGAAAATCGACGTCAATATTTTACTATAGTTCATTTCATATAAGAAGGCCACATTCTGACAGTCAGTGAGTGGCAACTTAATATATTCAAAACAAATCACGTGACATTTACAAAATCCTGTATCAGCTGATGCACGAATGAACAAAAGTTAATATTACGTTTGCTATTCTGAGAGCAGTGCCGAAGCACATCACACAAGCAGAAAATACGCGGATAAGAAAGAGTTCGTAGATTAATTAATACATTTTATTTTACATGGTCATAAAATAGCAGTTTTTAGTTTTAGAAACGAAACTTCGTGATAAAATAGTAGTGTATAGGTGTTCAAAATGAGATGCACAATAAAACGATACGTATCCGCATGTAAAGAAAAAATCCAAAGTTTCCAGACTCTCAAACCAGGTGCTGCCATCTTGTGAGTTAAAGGCACACCATCTGTTGTGACATGCCCTTCCACGCCATCTGTTAACCATATCCCGAACTACACCCAGAAACATATTATAGTTTTGTTGTTTAAAATAACATATTTACGAGCATATACAAATAATTTTCTTTTCCCGCGAGCTCTGTATAATTTTTAAAGTAACATGTATTTCGTGCACCGCGTTTACGAACGACTCTACACATGTCCACCAAGCTCCGTTTATGAATGCAGCACCACCCAAACAGTTCACCAATTGCCACACATATCAGTACCTCCTGGAAGCGCTGACTCGCCACATCAAAGCCTATTCTTGACACGCAAGTTGATGGTGAATGGATACATAAACAAAAAGGCGCGGTGATTGTCAACTGTCAAGAAAGTGGCCTCCTTATATGGTACACAGTATACTTAAGGGGATTGGTGCATGATATAAATGTATAAACAATTATGAAACTTTGCTTAATTATTAACAAATTTTATATTTAACACTGTTAAACATGCTAATATTGTGCCGCCTACGAAAAGGAAAGCGTAAAATTAAACATTTTTTTATTTTAATAATGCTATAAGCTATTCACGGTAAAGTGTGCATTCGTAAAAACGCCCTCATTTACAATAGTCAATAAATATATTTTATTTCAGCCTTAGACATTAACATCAAGTGCAGTTGAATATACACACTATGTTTATTATTTATATGGAGATATTTATTTTAAAATGTGGTTAAAAGCGTAAAAATGGCTGAAAGGTAAACATAACCAAGACCTCAAAAGTGTTTACCATGAACAGCTTGTAGCAATGTTCTGTGGTACACAAAATCGAATTTGAATTTTGTGTGTTGGATTGACAAAATTAATTCTGTAAAATTTTATCACAAAGAAGTTTGGTTTCAAAACCTAGAATGGTTATTCTACTTTCATTGTTTTTTGTTTGGTTATAACATTTGAAACACATGTTGTGTAATGGGCTTTATGGAAGTGTGTGTGTGGCTTCTCAAATCGGCGCACCTGTGACATGGATGTCGCTGTAAACTAGCAACTCTGGGGTGTAGATGAACTTCATGCTGCCAACCAGATCCCTCCAAGGGGCCCACATGTAGTTTCCTTATTCCTCCTCACATCATTCTGCCATTACCTGCTTATTAAGTGGAGGGGGAGGTAGATGTGAAAGGAAAGATGATACTGAGTCTTCAGAGGACATGGTATAGGGCAGGCTGCATAGCAGGGTGAAGCCAGCAAACTGTGTTTACTTCCCGGAGCTGCAATAAAGCGGAAATGGCCATATTTGACCTCGCACTGACTAAAAATTTTAGACTAAAATCGCTACCACTCAAAAACTATTCAACAAAATCACTTAAAATTTTTTTCTGGTGAATTTTTAGACATTTCTGCCAATGATGCCATAGTAATATTTTCTTCAATATAAATATTCTTAAAAAAATTTATGAAGTGATGATAATTTCTGTAAATGTACAGAGGAAATGTAGTACAATGGAAACTTTTTTGTTTTTAAAGATAGGTGGGGGGAAAACTCGCATATAAAGTGGAAAGGAAGCATCAAATTATATTTTTATACCCTTCTCAAAGCACTTCTCTTCGTGCTTATCTATTGGCAGCATGTTAAAATAGATAATTTTTCAGCCCCTCACGACAGAGGCAGCTATACACTTCTTGCTTAGTGCAGTTGCACTAAAAAAGAAAATGAATTTGTGATTATGAATATGTTATGGCAGTCATATAAAAAATTATTCAATAAAATTGTTACTAAAGTTAAATACATTTATACACCTCTAAGTTAATACAGAAATAATACCATCCTAACCTAAAAAACACACTTGTAATTATTTATAATCATATTGAAATCTTATTGTAGACCTTTTTAAATTTTAATACGGTGCAGTTTATTTCGACTGGGCAGTACAAAGTATATCTCCATCTGACCTGGCTTTTTATACAGTTCAAGAAAATCACATTTTCAACCATCACTGTCCATTTACTTCAAAGTAGGCAAGGTTAGTGCCACACTGGAGGGGGAGGGAAAAAAAACAGATCTGGTTTACTTAAACAGACATTTTACTTTGATCAGGAAGAGTCAGCGATCGGAAAAAAAAAATTGGAGACAATGTAACCACAAAGAGCTGAACATATTTGAATTTAGTTCTGTGTGATCTGTGACCATGGCCTTAGTAACAGATCAGTAGTTTGTCTTAAATTTAATATTTGTTTCTAGTATTTCTACTGTTACTGGAGATAATTGTTGCTAACTGTTAACTGTTGTACATAATTTGTAAGAGCATTGTATTTTTCACTACTATTCATTTTGATTTCTTATTACATTTGGCTGTCCAATCAAAGTGTAGGTAACCTATATAGTTACAGTGGAACCCTCTTATAAGGTTCTTCAGGGGTCCACAAGAAAATTACACTATAAGCAGGATAACACTATAAGAGGGAAACACAAAAATTCAAGAATCTGGACACCAAAATATATAAAATTATGCACCATAATAAATGCACAACTTTATAAAATGAACAAAATAAATATTTTTTTTAAATACATTATCTTTTATGAAATTTTATTTCCTGGTTGCAAAATTATAAAATTAGTAAATGAGTAAAAGATTACTGTAGATGCAAAACGAGCACAAATGTTCGTGGCAGTGTGTCTCCTGGTACCAAAGCACGCAAAATTGTCTACAAGTAAAATACATGATATAAAATCTTTCATAGAAGTTCGTCTCCTGGTTGAATGATTCAGTTCAGAGTATTCACTGAGATTTCCAAATTCCGAACAATTACTGTGCTTGATTAAGTTTAACTTTTCAGCTAATGAAAATGTATGTCTTTTCTTAGACACACTCATTTCAATTTTTCACAAAAAATTGTTTCAAGGACGAATTAATTTTCACTGCGTAAATATTAACAGACTATGTAAATATTAACTAGGCATGTGCGAAGGTCGTTTTTTAAATGTGAAGCGAAGTTTGCATCATGATAAGGAATTTCGAAAAAAAAAAAAAATCGAAGTCGAAGGATTAAAAAATATATATGTATTAATTTGTAGTAAGCTACAGTTTTCAAGTGCATTCAACTCATTTGTACTATTACTGCCAAAAAAAAAAGCATGCCTACTAGACACTGAGCAATATAATGAAACATATCCTAATCTTGTACTGCTGAAAAACTGAAATATCAAAATCTGCAAAAAAGTAATCATTATACATTTAGATACCTACAAACTTTATAAAAACTAACATGCTCCATAAATCCAGTCCCATTTGGCACCACAACCAGTGATTTCAATGGCTAGCTATCAACATTTGGCGTCTTCCCTTTCCTCCTCCAAGGACCCTTGTCAATGTCAGGCTAGATAGTAAACTTGCTGGATGGTGGTGGCATTAGGGCCTTAGAGCAAGAGAGTTGAGCCACTTTCACGGCTTACAAGGAAAGTGGGCAGTTCTTCCAAAAAGACGTATCAGCTGTGGTGTGGTACATACGTCAGCCCAACTCCCACACATGATAAATTATGACGTTGCGTATGTCAAAATTAGAAAGACAAAGAAACATGAATTTTTCGAGACCGAAACTCCACACTGTATTAGTGTGATATTATGGTCGGTCACCATCCTATTAAACAGCCTTCCACTAGTGTGTGTCAGGCATGAAGTCTTGTTCACCTAACGAGAGATAGGTGAGGGGGGGGGGGAGATAGAGAGACAAAGGAAAGCGGGTGGCTGTATAAACAATTCACTCCCTCCCCTTACTGACTGAACGACACTCGTCAATGTAAAGCAGGTAGATTATCTCAGCAGGGTGGAGTTTGGGATAAAAACTACAAATATTGTTTGAAAAACAGTGTAAGTTGAGCATATTTTCCATTGCTATATATGGCGTTTACGAATAAAGAAAATACCGTACTAATTAAACAAATCGTGTGGATATGTAATTAAATACTTTCCGTTGTGAATTGAAGAATGTGAAATGGTTTGGTGACAAGAAATAAATGACTGAATCAGAAACAGTTTGCATTATTCGCGGTAAAATGAAAATGTTATTTCCGAGAATGTTTGTTATTGCTCTTGGGGAGAAACATTCGCGACCAGCAAAATCCTGCATTATAGACTGTAAAATCCTTTAAACGGGAACCTTATAAGAGGATTCTACTGTAAAACATTAGCCTAACTGTGGTCGCGATAGAAACATTCTGACAAAGTATATACTTATTCTAGCTTACCTCATACATTAAAATGGAAAGTTTACTTCAGAGATGACAATGCCTGTGTGCGAGAACAGAAAGTTGGTGTTTGCTGTGTCAAAATACAGAACTGCAAGACTAAGTGCTGTATGTTATAATTGTAGGGCAGAATGAGACACAGAAAGGGATTACAGACAACCAAGGCCAGGCAATCTAACATTCAGAAACAGAGGTGTTACGAATGACAAGATAGCATTGTGGTGAGTGATACAGTTCATGATATCCTAACCAATTAAGCGAGATGGATATGTATGACTTTGTAGAAGTGTAAATGTATTTCTTGGGAACAATGTAAACTTGGCTGTGAAAAGATGTACGGTCAGTATTTAACTGCTTCTAAACGGTGTTTGGACAGAAACAACTACTGTATTTTATCGCATGTAAGTCGCCTGCACATATAGGCCGCACCATTATTTTCAAAGGGTGTTGAAAATAAAATAATATTTATCGTTTATAGGTCGCGCTCATCCTTGTAAATCCTGTACAACACCGCCTGCACCACGGGTGGCTGATGTACGCGACCTTGGCGAAGGTCGTGTGGCAGCTGTATCCTTGCAAGGAAGCGGTGTTGTCAAACGCACAGCGTGCCGCAAGTTTGTTGGACGTAGTTTGTCTGGAATGTTCTGATATAGCGCTCGAGATGCAGCCTTGACTGCCGGAGTTTATATATTTATTGGAAAAAAGAAATAACTTATAAACATGTAATTTAGTTTAAAGTGATATTTTTACGACGGAAATTTTATTAAGCTTTCTTTTTATATATTTAAAGTATTTCTAACGATTTATGTTAAAAGCAAAAACCTAACTATTATTTCTGCAGTTTATCTTTGTAAGTTTTAAATGAACATGCAAAATATAGAAAGGCATTTAAATATTTCCGCTATGTAATTCCCTTCGCAATCTGTAACAGAAATTTTTTTTTTTAAAGAATCAAAAGGAATCGATTCTTGCTCAATAACTGACAATCGATTATCACCGTAAGTTTCCTGTGGACCATAAGAGATAGCAGCACATTAGCGTTGGTTCTTTAGTACCAAATCTTAGCCTTGACTTACAAGTCTTTCTCTTATATCGTCTTTGCACCGCACGTAGTGTTGTTTTGATGTTGTGGCAGTGAAGAAGTGCGATTGGAAATCGAGCCGCGGGCTGTGAATTCGTAGTAAATGAAACGTTAGTGCGGTGCTGGAGGAATTTTTCTCACTTATAAGTCGCACCCCACGTTTTCAATAAATTTTTTAAAAATAAAATGTGCAACCTTTATGCGATAAAATATGGTATTAATGAGGATTTGTTTGTGCTGGAGTTGGGACAAAATATTTGTTCTGAAGGCCTACTAACGAAAAAAAAGGCGATAATTAAAGATGAAACGATAGCTCAAGTTTACAAGCATGGGAAATTGGCTGCTGTGGGTGTACGGGATGACAACGTTTACACAATGCTTTTGAAAACATTCAAAAGTAATGGTGTTGAAGTTAATGCACCTGAAAACAATTTTGAACTTTGCCATGTAAATATTACATACCTCACTGCAGTGCTGAACTCAGTGAGTGGGGTTGAACCGGTCAACCCCAAAGATTTTTTTCTGAGAAGGCTGTATTCATGCTAAGCAAGTTACAGAGAGGGCGGGAAAAACCAGCGAGTTGATCCATTGAAATGTGTGTTGCTCTATGTCTGAACAATCTGTCAAAGGGAGCAGATATTTTGCCCTGTTTAAGGATGACTATTCATCCATTAAGTTTCCGAGATTTCTCAAGCATAAAAAAAGATGTCGTGAGCTGCTTTGAAGGCGTGGTGAACACTTCCAAGGAATATTTATGTCCCCAAGGCATAGTTTTGGGAACAGCATGGATGGGGTGTCTTGTTCATTGACACAGGACATGACCCCTTACATAAACTGGACTGGCAAGGCATTGTTAATGCACACACAGGTCTTCGGAAGTGACGCATATACATTAGTTACTAAGCAGAAGTGGAAAAAGTTTTCTGAAAAGGTAAGAATTGATATTTGTTTGGTATGAGCATGACTCAAGAAACTTTAGACCTTGTTGATCCACAAACTCGGAAAATTGCAGTGTCTCACAATGTAGTTTTTAGAGAAGATACATTGAGGGAAAGGGTGTGGCAAATCAAAAAACCAGAACTGTCTGAAAAAATTAAGTGCAGGAGTGGGGATGGTGAAGGGGATTTTAGTAGTTTTGAATCTATTGTACCAAATGATGAGGTAGAAAGTGAAGAAACTAGCCCATTTAGTTAAATGACTATCAACTAAACTTCATAAGCACTATCAGTTTGGCAGTTTCCCTCTTCATATCTTCCTAGGTCATTTCAAATGGCTATGAATAATGGTTTGGGAAATGGCAATCTTAAAAGAAATGAAGGCTTTAGAAGAAAATAAAACATGGGATTTGTTACCTCTTCCAAAGAATGTGGATGTGATAGATAGCAAGTGGATATTCACAGAAAAAATTATTGCTGGAAAAATTGAAGAAAGCCTGTGGTGGTTTACAAACTGTGACAGAAAACATCTATGCTCCAGTTGCAAGGATGTCCACCATCAGAGTTCTGGCATTAGTTGTTGAAAGAAATGACCTAGATGTGAAATTCACACTTTTGAATGGATGCCTGAAAGAGAGCCTGTATATCTGGTTATCCCAGGAGACATCCAAAAGGGTGCCAATCCAGGAAGTATAATCAGCATCCCAGGAAATGTCTGCATTCGAGAAGGCATCATTTAAGGAGCTGTCCCAGGAAGTGGTGGTGACAAGACAAGCAAGACTGTTGTCTTTGGATGCAAGCTATTAAAATTACTGTATGGTTTGAAAGTCTTCAAAAAAGGTGGATTGAGAAATTCAATGAGAGTTTAGGTGAACTGAATTTTAGTAGGTTTAATGTTGATCCATTTCTGTATTTCAATAAGTTATTTTAATTTATGTGGATGATTTAATCAAAGTACTGATGTGTTGAATAATGCTAAGATTGAGTTAACATTATCCTTCATAATTAACTAGTTCAGTAATAACAAACATTACATTTGTTGGGAATAGCAATGGAAATAACTGAAAACAATAGTGCTAACTCAAGACACAATTAATTGATAAATTTGTGACTCAATTTAATGTGACAGACTGAAAAACATTGTTCCAATTGAAACAGCTTCCTCTCTTGGTGTTAGTACTGCAGATGGGATGTGCAATGTAACATACAAAGAGTTACTTTGAAGTCTGATATGCATAGTAATTGGTGGTAGCCCAGATTAGAGTTTTACTAAAACATATTTTTCAAAGCTCCAAAAATTGCTACAGAGAATGACATTGGAAATATTTGAAGAAAGGTGTTGAGGTATCTAAAGTGTAACAGAAACTTTGGCTTAGTGTTTGCTAAAGAAAGAATTTTAAACAGTAAATTGTGTGCTTATGTATAGTCGGTTCACGGCTGGAAGACTTTCTTGATGCCCTGCTAAAGATTTACTTTCAAGCCCATTTCGTATCCTTCCACCAAAAGTAAACAAACATTGCCATGTGACAGTCACATGGCAATGTTTACATTCCACTGTGTGTGTACAGTGTTCGTACATGCACGTACCCATTATAAAAGTCATGTAATGTATATATATTATTAGTGCATATTCCACAAGCGTAACATTTTTAATCTTGAGAATTTCACACAAAACAATATGCGATGCCAGCGAAAAACCATTTCATTCTATAAACCCAAAATTCGAGTATTTTGATGAATCGATAGTAGTTGTCTATTTACAATCGATTGTTAGTGACTTTCGATAAATTCCCGTACATCGAAGGCAAGATCATCAGTATTGATCGAAATTGCTACAGACGTTAAAATGGCGTGGTGGTTGAGTCGGAGGTTTCGCACAATTGTAAAATGTTATTTAAAAATGGTTGTGACGGTTTTTCGACAGGATGGCAGAGTTTGCGAGTGAAGGATTCTAAGTCTTCGAAAATGTGAAAACAATTCTTATGTGCCAATACTGCAACGTTAGAATAAAGTGGCAAAGGAAAGACACGTGCACGAAACACACAAAAACAAAAGAAATTAGAACTGAAAGTGAGCACAAATTAAAATCATACATTATTAAAAACCAAATAATAAAGAGCGGATATTAGTAAAACAATGCAGATAAATGAATTATTATAGGTTAAACGAGATAATCGCACAAATTATCTGGCACGTGTGTCAACAACACAAGGACTACGAAGGTTAGTAAACAAACGGCCGCGTTACTTTAACCTTGAGCGTAATAGTGTGACTATGCAAGAAACGTTGAAATCTAAATATGTTAGCATCACATCATTAATCATTGGCATAATAAGATACTATTCTTTTCGACACCCATTTGTAAGCGATAAATTAACAATTGCATTAAAACTTTGGAACTATTTCCTCTCCTTGTGCTGGCAACCTAACAGCATAACTGTATCCGTGCTCGCCGCTGTTCGTAATGTTATATGCATGTCGCTAACGGCTAGGGTGTTTTTTCAAAGGTTGATTTTCAAAAGTTTCTTCCAGTCGGAATTGCTAACTATATTGAGGATCATCAAAGTGACAGGTTTTTTGAATGTTTCGCAACTGCATTTTTTAAGAGGTCGAAAAAACAAAATAATATATATCTGAGTAGTAGTGAAGCCAAGTATGATACTGCTAGTGTATAAAAGATTGTTAATGTGTGTTCCACTTACTTGAGGGACATAACAATAGCTTTAATCCTGCAGTGGAATTTGAGGCCAATCATTCTCCAATTAAGATGATAAACACCCTGGAGACAAAAATATCTCTTCACGCGCAGAGATAAAATATCACTTTATAATGGAAGAAGTTGCATTAGGTAATGTAAAGTTAGATTTTGCAAGGTCAGAGGAGCAAGTGGCATACACATCCACCAAAAATTCACAAACATGTTAAGAGTTGCTGAATTACAATTCTTCTGGGTTGGGAGTATGGGAAAGAGCGAGGAATGAGTGTAGAAACTTTGAAAAAAGGCTACAGTGCTGTAAGTAAAAACACTTTTGATATACTATGGTAGGGCACAATAAGCACTGCAAGACTTAATGTGCCATTTACATTGTTTACATTAAACACGTCAATGTAAACTGCCATTCTGTGGCTAGACAAGCTGCAGTGCTTTAAAGTATGGTTTAGGTCTACTATCAGAGTTATATTGTGCTCATTAGCAGCATATTTTATATAAACAATTTTGCAACACAGTAAGAATTTCAATTAATTTAAAACACTAGGAATAATAACTACAAAAAACTGCAGAGTGAAATTCGCAAGCGAACAACACTACCAACATTGGCAACTAATC
>NQII01000025.1:1240621-1266539 GCA_002778355.1 Clitarchus hookeri | reverse complement strand
AGTTGATAGACACTTCTACTGAGAGGTACGACAGTTATGTGTATTTAGTCTTGGTTTTAATGATTTAACCATTTATAGACCAGTTTCAAATTAGAAGAATTGTTATTTTAAAATTAAAGTATTACCTGGTAAGTTTTCATTTATATTTTTGTAATTGCAGAATATCTTGCAAAAATTGTGCTATTGCATTGCAGGTAGATATATTATAATTCCCAGAATTTCATGATAATTGCTACAGTTTTAATTGTGGCGTGGACACACTAAAAATATTATAAAATAAAACTATTTTTTAAGTTTATGTACAATTATTCCTGCACAATTTGTTTAGATACACTGAAAGGGCCAAAAAAAAGTACACCTGCCTAATATCGCGTATGAGCCCCACGAGCACGCAAAAATGCCGCGGCATGGACTAGACTAATGTCTAAAGGTATGCAGGAGGCAATTCACACCATGAATCCTGCAGAGCAATCCACAAATCCATAGGAGTGCAAGGCGGTGGAGATCTCTTCAACAGCACGTTGCAAGGCATCCCAGATATGCTCAATAATGTTCATGTCTGGTGATTTAGGTGGCCAATGGAAGTGTCTAAAGTCAGAAGCATGTACCTGGAGCCACTCTGTAGCAACTCTCGACGTGTGGGGTGTCGCACTGTCCTGCTGGAATTGTTCACATCCGTCGGAATGCACCATGGACATGAATGGGTGCAGGTGATCGGACGGAATGATTACGTATGTGTCACCTGTCACGAGCCGTATCTAGACGTATCAGGAGTCCCATGTCATGCCAACTGCACATGCCCCATACCATGACAGACCCTCCACCAGCTTTAACAGTCCCCTGTTGGCATGTAGGGTCCACGGATTCACGAGGATGTCTCAATACCCATACTTGTCCATCCATCAGATACAATTGGAAACAAGACTTATCAAACCAAATGCATTTCCATTCATCAACCGTCCAATGGCGGGACCCAGGCGAGGCGTAAAGCTTTGTGTCGTGCAGTCAACAACGGTACACGTGTGGGCCATCTGCTCCGAAAGCCCATATCAATGATGGTCCGTTGAATAGTTCGCATGCTGGCACTTGCTGATGCCCCAGCATTGATATCTGTGCCAATCTGAGAAAGGGTTGCACGTCTGTTACATTTAATGATTCTCATCAGTCGTTTGTACCATTCTTTCACAATCTTTTTCTAGCCACAGTGGTGTCAAAGATTTTATGTTTTACCAGATTCCCGATATTCACGGTACTCTCGTGAAATGGTCGTACGCGAAAATCCAAATTTTATCGCTACCTCAGAGATGTTATGTCCCATCTCTCGTACACCGACTATAACACCACGTTCAAACTCACTTAAATCCTGATAACCTGCCATTGTAGCAGCAGTAACTAATCTAGCAACTTTGCCAGATGCTTATCATATAGGTGCTGCCGACAATCCAGTTACATTGATTAGTTCCATACCTTATTTGCATACGCATGCCTATACTAGTTTTTTTTGGCTCTCCAGTGTAGGTTACTCTACTTCTAAAAGAATAGCTTTCCCAAACTCACTGGATTCAATCTGAGTTTTAAAGTACTGTTAATTATGTTATTTGATGAGTTTTCTTAAAGTTTTGTTAAAAGAAATCTTTCCAAGAATATATTTTGTTAATTACTTGTTATTCAATTATTATAACTTTTCCCTTTCATTTTGGAGAGTCCTTCGGTAATTAATTTTTTTTATGCAACTGGTTTTTGTGGCATTCAGTTTATGTAATTCATAAAAAGGAGACTAGGCATTTCCGAGTGTTGAAAGCAGACATCTTTTGATTGTACGTGGGCACATTATTTAGTATTTAAGAGACAGTTTTACTCAGGCAAGGCGTTCAATGTGTGCGACCGTGCCAAAGGTTTCTGGTGGAGGGGATATTTTCTGTCCGGTAATAACAGTGTTTGTATCCCAACAAAGTGATTCGATCCCCACCGGTGTTAGTCCCAGATTATCATATGTGGGTCTAGTACCTGAATGCAGGATTTCTATGGGATGTTTTCCCACCCTTTCATTCTGGCGCTCCTCCAATACATTATTTCATCCTAGTCAGCTCTGAAGACTTTTAGAATGGCCTAAACCTCTTAACTATGTTTTTTTTAAATACTTTTTCCTAGTATTTCATTCCTTTCATTTGTGAAATGGCAATATTACAAGCAATATAGTTGCCAGAAAGGCATATTTCACATAAATTATAAAAATTGTCAATGATGTTAAAAGCTTCTTTTATTTTGAGATATAGTATACCAGAGAAATTTCAATCTCCTTAGAAATGGGTAAATAAATTCCGTTAAGAATTAGTCTTGCTAGCCACTACTAAATCACAATAGGCCTATTTCAAAATTCTGTTTGCTACAAACATTTTTTTTTGACAGATTAATGAAAACTTGCATCTACATTTAACATGCTGTGATTATTTAGCTACAGGTTAATTAAATATAACATTGATGATTTTGCAACTCAAGTGTTGAACATGTATCCACGTGTTATGTTTTGCAAACCTTGAATGTAGAATAAAATTGCGTGCTGCTGCACGGAAATATGTAGGAACTGAAAGAGAGTTATAAACTTTTGTGCAGGCTAATGAGTGAAAAAATGAGTCTTTTTTCAAAATGTCTTGGAAGCAAACAAAAAAAAAAAAAAAAAAAAAAAAAATTTTTNCCTTACTTTGGGAGAAAAACAGAGAGAATACAGGAAGTATGACACTGTCTCATTGGCGATCCACAAGTGTTTTAACACTAAACCAAAGAGCCCATTGAAGTCTAAAGGTTCAATATATAGAATCATATTGACTTCTACCAGAGGAATGGTTAATTAAAGGTGGTTATTAAAAAAATTGTCAATGCAGGCAGTGGTGCGTACACAATTCCTGTTAAATAAATTCTCTTAAAATGACTAGCATGTTAGAGTCAAAAAATTTTATTTTTAATTATGCTTATATCATAAGAGGAAATAAAAAATTAGATATATGCTACGACTCATTTCAAGGAATAAATTGCAATGTTTCTCGGATGAGAATAAAAACACTATTTGGAAGTGTATGTCTTACAGTTTTTACTCCGTGTAAGTGGAGAGTGGGTAGTATTGATTACAAGGCTACATTCACAGCCAGCCCTGTAAAGTACAGATGTTTGTTTCTCTTTGCTCAGCTTATCAGCAAACTAGTAAGCACTTTAGCAGGGCAGCTATAAGCTATTTGTAGTTTTGTGGATTCAGGAAAAAAAGTGTTAATTTGATTGAAGGTTTCTTGATTCGCAAAGTAATGCATAAAAAGGTTAATAAAGTTTCAAAAGATGTAAATAAAAAAAAAAATTCATGAGTACTGACCAAGGAAGGAGCAGAAGGCAAGGTTTTTGTTATGCATAAAATTTACCCCTGGTGTAAATAGTTTCAGTTCACAGTACATCATTGCATGAAATGTTTCATATAATTCATGCACCCAAATAATCTCAATTTTTTTTTAATTACAGGAAAACATTTTAAGGATCCGGTGATCACTAAGATCTAACTCAATTTCCTGAAACCTCCAACACCCTGAATGTCACTTGCGGAGTATTTACCCATTCAACTAGTGTCCCTGGAAAAATTTTTTCCTAATAAACAAAATAAAACTGTTGCAGTATTAGAATTACTATAATAAATATATTAAACAATTAACCTCAACTCATTTAAACAAAAAATGTATCTCAAAATACAGTAAATCATTTAATGTACACACCAAATGCAAGCCAACCTAAAACTTTCAAACCCTCGAAGTGAAAATAATAGGGCACCAAATGCAAGGCAAATTTCGAATGTGATTCACACACACTGATAGCACATGGAGAGATTATTGATGGGGGAGCATGTTCACAGCATGCATGACATTGAAGAGGCAGTGGCAGGAGGGGTGAAACAATCTACTCCTCCCCTCCGCTTCATGTTGGACACTGCATGTGTCACAAATGTCTTTTTAAAAGTAATTGATTATATTTTACTGCACAAAACAGTAATTTCGAGAAATGAATAAATAAGGCGATTAACATTAATTTATTCACTGTCCAATCATTCAAAACCACATCCTCCGATTTTCCTTGCCAAAAGTTATGCTGCACTCTGCCTCTGTGCTTACCTATTAGTAGAGACCTCAAAAAATAGCATTTGCGATAAAACAAAAAATAACTTATTTTAGCATCTTAGTTTGTATAAAGCGATTTTTCCATTTTACATCAAATAAAGCTATTTTGAAAATTTACACTGACCTTTACTTGCAACTAAACCAATATTCGCGGAAAGAAGGTTACAAATGATCTGTTTTGTTGCTTTGCTAACTAAATATGGGAGGAAAAAAAAACTCACACTGGCACGCAATAAAAGTTCAGATCAAGTTTTGTGGTTGAGGTTAGGAATACTCATCGCTCTGTTTACCAAACATCCACCGTCTTCATTGCAGCATTTAGTTATTTTTGTGTGTTAAAAAATTTTGAATGTTAAGTGTCAATTCGTGGATCACATTTTGTAGCTTTCTTTGAACATCCCGGTTAACTTTTTTTTTTTCACGTACACAATTCAAAAATACGATCACAAAATGGAAGTGTTACTGTTTGGTATGCGGGAATTATGTCAAGGCTTTGATGATCATAGAATACACGTGGCTAGAGCATATTTGTCAACTAATCTGAACTTAAATTAGCGAAGGAGTTAAGATGAAATTTTTATCACCCATGTAGAGACCTGAAAATTCAGCGAACGCTATAAACGTGAATATTCACAAAAAAATACCACTTCAGAATTTTAGCTGCAATTCATTAATTGTACAAAATCCTGTAGTATTTTTGCAGATTGTTTTATGTCACATAGTTGCTTCTTACAACGTATTTTGTATTTTTTTTGCATACACGAATACGAATGCATGCAGTTGGCTAGTAGACGTCTTAGATTTACACCATAAACTAAATCACGTTTTACTTCCCATAACTTGTGTTTACGGCCATAAATAACACTAACGCAAGTGGTGATGCATCACTGAGTGTAAATTTGCATTTACTAATGAATATATTTGTAAATGGAATTATCACATTTTTAATCTTGTATTCTTCCAGCAAACTGTATTTTTATCATACATACTTTCTGTACATATGTGCCGTAAAAAATGATATGCTTTGAACAAACTAAGTTTTGTAAGCAGGCCTAACGAAAAAATCTGTTTTTGACAGTTCCGATAGAGAAATCTACCTTTATGTTTTTGAACTAATTTTTTTTCTGTCTGTACTAGGCACTTATTTTTATTTAAACAGTGCCTTTAAGATTGCATATAAATTTTTTACTTTAGTCTTTATGAAACAGTATGCCCTTGCCAGTGCATTGTGACCGTTGTTCCAGGTGTCCAGCAGAATACAAAATATTGGGTAAGAAAATGTGAAATGGTTTTCAATGTTGTCTGTTAATAAAGGAAACTTAGTGGTTTTGTCTTAACAAGGTGGCTGTATATTGCTTAGTTTTTTGCAACAAAAAAAAACAATTTTTAAAAACACTGCTTTTTAATAGGAATAACACCGCCAATTTCAGGTTTTACGAATAAAATTGCATTTATCCAATTATGTATGTCTTTGTAAAGGACATGAAAAATTGGAGCAATTCTCACGCAGAAAACGGCATTTTTGACAAAAACAACAGCTACTTTTCCAGGTCTCTACAAATTAGTAGACAACAAAAGGTACCTAATAGGCCCTTGCAGAATATCAGTTTATTCAAAAGACGAGTGTAATGAAATTAATTAATATAAATCCTCCAATTTCCCTGCAGGAAGTTACTTAATGTGAACTTTTACACACTGTAATAAACGTTGCTCAATGTTTAAACAATTTTTGGCAACAAGTAGAAGTCAAGTATGTGCTAAGGCATATAATTTTATTTGCTAAGATTCTGTCCACCAAGTGAAATTAATATTTCATTTAAAATCATGCTGATTTTACACCATACACACTTAAACACCAAACTATATAGGAAAAAACTACTTTTAACCACAAAATTTTAGTCTTTACAAATAATAATTCACCATTAAAATATTCAGGTTAACATTTTCAGTCAAAACCATTTCCTTTGAAATACCAGTGATGATGGGTACAACTATTTCGAGTGACTAAAAATCTTGATAAAACTTCAATTGCAAGGCGGTTTTTTACTTGCACTGCGGCCAGGCGTATAAAGGGTAGTGGTCGAGGAGGATGAGCTTTTTTCCTGGACATCTTCCCCTCTCAAAGAAATGTAAGGGGAGGAAGAAAGATGTGCGAGAGGATGCTAGTTCACCATGCTGGTTGCTAGGTAACTTCCTTCTCATTCAGCATCAAAGGGGAGGTAGCAAGTCAGACAATCACATCACAGAGCATTGATAAACGACGGTGTACACAACTTATTTCACATCCTGTTGCTAGACGTTTGCATAAACAACCAACTTAAAAACCAATTGTTGCAGGAAATCCTAGGAGACAACCAAAATATACTTCATTGATGCATCCGGAAAACAATACAAGCAGGTAACTTTACCTTTATTAATTTAAGAGATGCCACAACTGAAAATTAACTGTGGATATGGCTTATCGGTACATGCAAGTTCATTACAAAGATTCCACAGTGTATCTTAACTGTTCAGCCTGATAAGAAAACATCTGAGCTTAATGGCTTACCATTTTGTTTACGACTGCTAGGTGTATGCCATTCTTTAAATTAATTCTATAGGACATGCACATGGGTGTAGTTTCTTGGTGGCAGATACAGGATTCCATATAGGAGGCAGCAGTTTTTTTTATACAAAATAACTTTACTATACAAAGAAGTAATGCTTTGATCACGCACATTTGTGGTATGCAAGGCATAAATTTAGTATTAATTTAATCCATAAACTTTTAAAACTAAGTTTGTTATCTTAAATGTACCTCAGCTTATCTTTCTTGCTGAAAAGAGATTAGGCCTCTCTTAGCACTTCTCTCTGGTTGTTTGAAGTGTGCAACATTAGTTCGTGTGTGAAGATACATCCACAGAATTAATCAACTTTTGAACATCAGTCGAGGATATCACTTATTAACATGATGCTAACTGAAATCTGCTCTATCCATTATTAAAAATAATAGTAAGCCATGATAAGTGTCCCCGCTTAGTCGAGAGATTGCTTCAGCTGCAGTAGAAATACAACAAACCATTTAAGTTAAGTCATTTCATTTTGACAGAACTGACTAGATACTTTTTATTTAGCCTTAGAAACCACACACCTCAAGTCACAAAACTTTTACAGTATCATGTATTCATCTGTGAAAGTGAATCTTAATAAACAATATATTAATTATAGTGATATTTAGTAAATGAGAGAGAAACCATGTTTAGGCAGCAAAGGTGACAAGTTCAATTCACATGAATTGGCAAAATTCTAAAGAGAATAGCAACTTTTATTAAACTAGTTTTAGAAACATCCTAAATAAAATACTTTACTGATGCTATGTTCTATACCCTTTCAGTTAGATTGTGTCAATTTTTGTCCATAAGAATAAAACCTAATTTATTCCATCTAAAAAAATTATCTTCACTGGTTTGTTAACTGTACTTCATATGATAGTTTTCAAATTTACACACTATATAATTTTATTTCAGCTTTTTCAGAAATATGCAACTTTTTTCGAAACATTGAGTGTATGAATTAAGTTATATACATGGAGGCAAGCTAAATTAAATTTACTGGATAGAGATAATTTTGAGGCGGTCTCCTCAAAATAATTGCATTTAATAGAACTACAGAGCACATAAATGAGCCACACTTTAAAAATTTTATTTGTACAATGAAAACAGTAATTTTACTTTGTCGCTATTCTTCATGGCTTAAAAATAAATATGTTAAAGCACACACAGTCTCACATATTTTCCAATCTGATCGAGTAAGGACCTGCAAAATTCCAGTGTTTTCTGACAGCACACTCGCTAGACTTGCACAATCCTGTAACATTTTAGAATCAGCGTTTCATATTTATAGGCTACTGTCCAAGAAAATCCCTAGCACAATACACTACGATACATTATATAGTACCAAGTATCCGAGTATATTTGACTTTTTTTGACCTCAGTTAACTTCTTGATTTTTGCCGCCAAGCTTATAAAATCCTACGTTGTTTAGACAGGACAGGAATATTTACTTAAATTGTGTCGTTCATTGTAGAAAACGGCACAGAAATTTTAACACGCCTAATAATTGTGTGTAAATAATTAGTACATTCCGAATTATTAAGCTCTGTTTGCAAGATTTTTGTGCTATTTAGTTTCATTCCACTGGTGTCATCCCACAGCCTATTAATTTTGTCATAATTCAGTTAAATTGCCAATTCATCTTATGTCAAATGAAAGATAATAAGAATTGTGCTCAATTTCATTCATGCTGGTTTATCGCGAGACTGAAATAAATCTGAATTAAGTGAATCAATTTCTATCAGGTCGTCTCACTTTGTGAAACTTAAAATTTCAGTTTTCTCCACATTTTATCCGCTGGCACCACTTCTCTTAAAACTGTTACTCATCTTACTTTTTCCACGGCAATTTTTCAGGGCTTTATCCAAGACATTTACTTAATATATATTTTTTTCTATTGCCTCTAGCGTATACTTTAAACTACGTCAGTAGGAAGAAATAATCCGTACATCAGCCTGCAAAATTTAAATCTGCTTGAAAAATTAGTTTTTCGGAAATGGCAAGATAAGTTTAGGCATTTTTTTTTGTTCTAAGCATTGCTTTCCCTTCTGGCTCCATACAGCATTTACACATGACCTAGAGCAGAACTATGATAATGAGAAGAAAACCAGCAGAACAGACAAGAAAAAATAGAGGGGGACAGTTAACACACAAAGCTCCAAAAAATACCGCTACAAGTCAGGCCGTTAAGAGACCTGCCCACACCCTACTCCTCTGGCAACTGTCTTGCCACTGATTTTCAGGTTTGAAATTTAATTTCCAGTAGACCTGGCCAAACTCCTATATAATGAATGATAAAGCTAACCACGCCTGTATAGTATCGGATATTGCATCGATCCAAGTAAATTTTGGGTCAGATTACTTAAGATTTCCCGCAACGATAATTTTTAAGCTGGTTGCTTATACAAACATCTAGTAACTATGTAAAAATAAGTATCGCACACCACTGTTTATCTCACCTTTGTGGCACATTGTCTTCCCATCTCAACACGTCTGGTTTGCAACGTGGTGCAACTTGCTACCTCCCCTTACACACCTGATGAGAGGGGAAGTGGTTACCTAGCAACCTCCCCACACCCACCCTGGTCAATCAGATACACACATTCCTTACCCTTCTTACATGCCATCGAGAGGAAACTTCTCTAGCAAAAGAACAACCACATCCTAACAGCCAAGCGCACTTGCCTTCACACGCCAGTCACAGAGAAAATAGTGTGTGCGTGACACTCAAAATAGTTGCACGTATCACTTATAATTCAAAGCAAATGGTTTAAACTGAAAATGTAATGCAATACATTTTAACGAGGAATAATTATTTGCAAAGATCTGTAACGAATAAAATGATTATGCCCACAAGCATATAATTGACCTCCCCTTGTCCACAAAAATTGTTTTAAAACAGAGTTACTTGTACCACCAATGTTAAAGTTCATTGTCAGCAACTTCTTTATTTCAATAGAAACATGTATTTTCAATAAACTATTAAATGTAAGGGCCTATTTAACAATTTTGGTTGTCTAAACTGAGTTAACACCCCCATGACCGACATCAAGTTTGTTCAGCAGATAGAGTAAAATTCTTCATTTGCATTGCTTTCATTGTGCCTCAACCACAACTTCCAGGTACCAGCTGTCTCAAAAAATAAATTTCCCAGGCATTGTTAAACAGACACAATCCACAACAAACAGACAACATCTCGTCACCCTCAATGTGCAAGGACACCACAACAAACACTGCACGCGCACAGAGTTGAAACATTATGAACCCAATCTATAAGTGCCATCTGCAGCACGTAGCCCATGACATATAGCACGTAACATGGGCTATATACGGAGGCCAAAAGGCTGGCTGTACACACTGTATTTCCTGCTGTCGTAAGTAAGGAAGGGGATTTAACAGAGTTGCAAAACTGGATTATCGGCTTTTGGGACAGGGGGCGAGTAGCTTTTCAGAAACAGAAGTTTGTGAAATGTTCACGTGCCTCTGTGGTAAAGGTGTATCGAGTGAATGAACAGCACCAATGGGAATAAGTCGTGGAAACTGGAGCTCCACGCACCATTGATGTCCGAAGTGAACGTCGATGACTGTGCCTAAAGGTCAACAGACAGGCTACAGTGGAACATGCCATCCAGACACTTTTACCACAACAGTTCTGTGAACACTTCTGCGAATGGGGCTCAAATAGACTGAGGGTGACTGCACTGCACCCACGCAACACCATTGCATCTACGAAAACAAATTTTCTAAACAGGATGGCACTGGACCGCTGCTGACTGGAGACTGGTAGAGTTCTCAGACGAGTCAAGTTTTCAACTTCTGAATGAATGGATGTCTGCGTGTCCTGCAAAAAGCATCTGAGAAACTACACCCTGCATACATTGCTGCACGTAAACAAAGCGGTTATGGTCTGGGGAATGTTTGAGATATTCTCATGTCCCATCACCCACGTGGAAGGCACTCTTTATCGATTTGGTAATGAATCCATCCTCTGTGATCCCACCCACGATTGTCTTTCCTCGCGAGGATGGGGTCTTCCAGCACAATGCACCTTGCCACACGGCTAGAAGTGCCCGCACGTGGCTGGAAAAGCACGATCAAGACTTTAAAGTTCTTCCTTGGCCCCCAGACAGCCACAAAGTCAATCCAATTGAACATCTCTGGGACCACCTCAATCTTAGTGTTCACCAACTGTCTTCTACTACACACCATTTAACAGTTGTGGGATGCACTGCAGACAGCATGGCTCCAGATACCTGTGGAGATCTATCAGCACCTGACTAAGTCACTGCCAGCTCATGTAGCTGCTGTCAGTGCTGCGATGGGCAGTTACTCTGGATACTAGCAGGTTGTAATAATGAGATTAGATTGTTTATTTAACATTCAGTGCAAATGGTTGTCAGGAATGTGCAGATTTTTAGATTTGCAAAACCTTCAAATATGTTTTTAATGTAATAGGTGTGTGTGTAGAAGATACAGAAGAAGATTGGTATATCAAAATTGTGGAATAGGGTCAAGGGCTTAATGAAAATATTTATGTGTAGGTCTTCTACATCTCCATCAGTTTACAAATACAGCAACACAGACGACACTGTTTTGTTCCATTCCTGAAGAATTTAAGATATTGCCTTCATGCAGTCATAGGAATAGCATCCCAATTAATTTGTGTTGATGTGAATTTACTAGAGACATTAGGCCTGAACCCTGGATTCTGCAAATGAGCCAGTTAGCTACAATTAGGTCCATCCAATTTACATAATTATATTATACACTATGTTAAAACTAACATGCAGTCACAACTGCAAGTGGTTTACCAACAACTCTGGCCTATTAATAAAATGCTAGCTTACGGCTTAGATTCATCACTTTTTGCAGAAATTTGTCATTTGTGTGTAAATTACTGTTTCAGAGGTATAATTGAAAATGTTTGATTATAGAAAATTTACAATTTTCTAGTTGTTTAAAAAGTTTATCTAATTTGCACTTTGTGTAATTTCATGTTCGCTAAAAGGGGAAAACTTATTTATGAATAAATATATCAACTTTTTATGACAAGCAGATAACACAAAACTATAAACAAAAATAGGTATATTTTATATAATCGTATATTATCAGTAATTACTATGTATCTGAAATTATGACAAAAATAAAAAAAGAAATTCTTCAAAGGGATGAAGCCAAGCCTTAACAGCCATTTTCGTATCAAAATACATGAACCAATGCACTAAATTAAATCAAGTACTTGCCTAGGTTTATTGAAATCTCTCCCCACCCCCCTCAATAAAAAAAAAGTTTAGGCATACAGCTTAACTGATCATGAAAAGAATATATCACTACACTCTTTCACATTGGAAATAAGTTTAAATTATACCTTTCGCGAGATTATTTTATACTGGAGAGCCACAGTATAAATTTCAAGCTGCATCATGCAAAACAAAAAATTACACCTTGCAATATCTTTGGATATTCAATACAAGGACAAAAACTGAAGAGTACTTCATTCTTGCACCTCAAATGTAAATACTTACTCCCAAATGGCCCTTAGAAACACTAAACTTAACCCTGCTCATTTTAAATTGCTAGTCTCTTAAGGGACTTATGATAAATACAAAATGCATATTAATCATGGCAGAACACTTAACAGAAATATGCACTTCACTTGCGCAAAACTCATTAGACTGCACCAAGTCAAAACAAAAAAGTTTGGCATAGAGCACAGTTTCTACTATATGGTTATTGCTTAACTTATGTGGGTAGTACAAACCAAAGCGAGATAAAAAAAAAAAAATGGCAACTGGCTATTCTACATTAAAATTTAACGACTTTCTGCAGCGCAATTTTTTATTTCAGTACCGTTGTTACCTTTGCGACTTGTCCTACAGCGGCTTTAGTGACCCATAGACATACCGATTTGTTCATAACGCAAAAAAAATAACCCTCAGACTTATGCACACCCCTGGATAAATTTAATTTACAGCAATCATCCCAAGAAACTACTTAATACCAAATTTTCTTTAAAACAATATTTATCTATTCTCACATTTAGTCACATAACATTACAATGAAATCCACCTTCAACATATCCTTTAGAACATTTTTGGTCACATACAGATTTCTATTTTTTTTTTCACTCTTCTGTTTACAACTTACCGTTTATGAAAATTGCCTCAACCGATAGTTATTTACATAAAAGACAACGTCCTTTAAAAAAAACTCAAAATCAAACTTAAGCATCCTCCATATATTACAAAAAATAGAATCTTAAAATCCCTGAAGTTACTTCTATTTACTTGTTTTTAAAATATGTTTCAAAAGATTTGAGAAGAACTCAGAATGTAAAAAGTACTTAAGGTTATAATGAATAACTTATATGCTGCATTTTTAGCAGCACACTGTTCCCACAAGTCCCCCTTCTCCAGAGGAGTTCACTGTGTAATTTTAGTTATGCATATGCCTATTTAAAACATATTGCACAATCTAACGCTATATTTAATTCCCAGTATTGCATCCTAACAAAGTATATTTGATCAAAGCATGTACTGCAAAGACTACCCAGCCAGCAGCACAGATGCAAAAAAGGTTCCCTTCCCTCAGTTTGCAAAACTGTAAAGAAATTTAACAAACGCATCACCAAAAATGTTTTATAGTTTTTATTTCGCACATAGACATTTTAGTAGTTCGGCTTTCTTTAATAACTCGTTCTTGATAGCAATAATAAAAACACTTGGCAGCTGCAATTAGCATTCCACTATAATTACATGGCATATAATCCAAAGAGTACCCAGTTACAATCTTCAACAACCTGCAATCCTATACAAATAGTCCTACATTTCCAACAAGTATAGAGGGAAGTTTTCAACCTGATCAGAGGCATACACAGAATCCATTAGCAATAGCATGAATTAACATGTTAACTGTCACAGAGTTCCACAGACAATGAACACAACACTGAATGCTCAATTTTAGGAATTTGAGTTAAGCCTAAAATGTTGCACTTCCTTCAAATAATAGTGAGTTGTTATTTATAATAGGCAATATGCTGGAATGTTATACATGCTAAAAAAAATGAGCAAATTACTTAATTACAAAGAAAGAAGCACATTAATATAACGACTAGGAAAGAAATTGCCTACAAAACTGTTGCTAAAATTAATGTTACAAATAAAACATAAGAAAATTTTACTGCACGTGCTGATTAATTGCAATCTGAATTTCAAAATAATATTTCAATGTACATTCCACTATGTTAAGCATTTTAGTAATTTAAATATTATTCACTATCCTAGCAACTTGTGACAGTAGTAGAACATTTTTTGTAAGTGACACACTTGATATTCATCTTTGCACATTCAAACTTTATTTACGTTTAACATTAAAAACATGCTAAATATACAATTTAAATGAACGGTTATAAAGCAAATTTACAAAATTAAGCATTTTCAACATTGTACAAACTTTTATGTGCACCAGAATTTTTCATATATCAAGTTTTTTTTAGTAACACTGAATACATACTTTTATAAAAAGAGCATCTAACCTTATAATGGCTAAGAGAATAAAATTTAAGTTAATATGGCGCAAAATTAATCAAATATAACTTACAACGAAACATCTAAAATAAATCAATTTAAATTTCATTCTGTACAATGTGCCATTTATTTAAATAATCACTGGCACATTCTTTGGCACTCAAATTAACAACACCCAATTAAATGCTAGTAAAATTATATGCCAATGCATTACTTCATAAATAGAATTATGCAGTATCAGTTTATTTAGAATAAATAGCTTTAAAAACAAAACCTGGAACACTTGGCACATTTATTGATAATTCATTTGTGAGCGCCAAAGAACATGCCTGCTATAATTTCTGAAAATTACTTTGCACAGCATTCTTAAGTAAAAATATACTGGTTACACAATTATCCATCAGATTGTGCACATCAATAATGGAAACACATTTTGCTGGCGTAGCGTAACGCATACATTCATCACTTTGCAAGCTAACATTTTACATAAAGAACATTTTAACATCTATAACTTATTCATAGCCATAGAGAGGTTACAGTATAGTGCCACTAAACATTTTCAACAAAAAAATTAAATCTTTAAGCTCTTATAGACAATGACAGTCAACATGTTAAATGAAGCAATGCAAATAGTTAACTCTAACATGCATGTGTTGCTTATAGAAAATGTTTTTTTTAAAACCAAAGTATAGCTTATTTTAGCAATACAGCATAATTTAAAACAAATCAGGTATTTTGCAGTATAAGGCATTAAAAAATGGAAACACAAGTTACACTTAGCTTACACAGCTCACTGCTGCCAGGAAATTTCCACCAGCACAAATGTAAATATTAGTAAACCAGAATATCCAACAATACTCTGTAATTAAAGTCCATTACATGAAGATAGGTTTGAATGCACAACACACTTCAAGAATTGTTACATGAAATTTAACACGACACAAACCAGACAATTTTTTGTGCTTAATTTTACAACAGACAATTTTCCTGCAAGTCAAGCAACAGCTGGCACTGAGCATTTCCAGGCAGTTTTAAATACAAAGGGAATTCAAGTAACTCAAATTTGCATCTCTGGGCACTAGTCAATAATCAGTTTAAATTATTAAACAATTAAGTATTCTACACGACCAACACAACTTCCTATGCCAAACTCGTCATACCTCTCACCATGACCATGCAATCCTTAAAACCAGCTTAAAGTATACCTTTAACTGTCATTCTTGCAGATATGTAGTTCTCACACAACTATCAACTTCTGAATTAAAACATTGCAGTTTTAGAATTCCCTTTGAATGTGCAAAACGTTAACTGAAGTAAATTGATTTATGTTCAGGCAAACACATGTATTAGAGTTAAAAGTTTGAGACTACACTATAAATCTAAACGTGAGCATAAATAAATATAATTTAAACTGAAAAGTAGTTTCCGTAACTAATAAAAAAATCGAATACGAATGGAAAATATATATATATACACTCATTCACACCTGAAAATTCTTTACACCTATAACTATACGAATGAGAAAAAAAATTCCTCATGCCAACTGTTGGCAGGTAAGTCTTCATTATATTCACAGCATTCCCTGCTCGAAATTTATGTTTTACAATAGTTACGACACTATTTTTATAACAATTTACTGTAATTACACTCTTCCAAGTTACATGTTTTGCCTTGTTCAAAACAATGCCATGTGTAGATTGCATGTAAAAAGTTTTACCAATAACACCTTGATAAAGATAAACTGGCCAAAGAAAAAATTTCTCAAAATGTCTTAACGAACTTTACAATGACAGGAATTTAGGTATAATATGAGAGGGTCTGCTTGAAATAAGAAATAGAATGCTATATTTTTCAGTTTTTTGTTGTTTAAATATTAGTTATGTTGCAAGGGACTTGAAACAGATCAGTTATCTCCTGCCTCTGGAGGTTCATCCCCATCTCCCTGTGCGTCTGATGTCCACAGTGTTAGATTGTCCCTCAACAACTGCATTATAAGCGTTGAATCCTTATAGCTGTCTTCATTCAGTGTGTCCAGCTCAGCTATGGCATCGTCGAAAGCCTAAAACAAAAAACCTTCAATTAGTAGGTTGCATTATTTTCTAAATTACTTTTTAAAAGTTATTAACTATATAAAATTACTTCAATTGACTGTTCTGTTGGAATTTTGAGTGTTAATTTTCACCTCCCCCTTTTATCTGTAACACATAACATTTTAAACAACACAGCTGAATGATTTTTACTGAAAATTACAAATTTAAATAGAGAAATAATATTGATGCAACAGAGAGAACCTACTTGAGTTTACAGCACAGAAAGAAGATATGTCAACAAGGAAATGCACAAATAGAAAATTCACACACAGCACTCATCTTAGCACCAATAAAGTACAATCAGAAATAGGGAAATGAACCCTGCCATTAAGTACACTAAGTATGGTCCATACCTGCCAACCTCTGAAGCTTCCAATCAGTCAGATTTTAATAGGTTTCAAAATGGTGCTGCAACAGATTGTGGCAATTAATGTGCAGTGTAGGTATAATAGACTGTAAATAATTAAATTTACCATAACAGGCAAACCTGAATTAATACAGCAAAACCACCATAAAATGCCTAAGAAAGCCACAAATTTAAGTTTATTTACCCTGATAAATTGGAAGCATCAAATTGCTCGTGTGTACTTGTGTGCTTATTGGTCAAGTGCTAAATAATTAAGTTTATAAAGCACAAACTTTTAACTGGGAACTTATTAAAAACTTTTTATGCCTTTGTCAGCTGCACCAACACAAAGTAATACTACTCAACCAAAATAAAATTGACGTTAGGCACCTACACATCTAACTATTCAGCTGTTAGACCTGCTTAGTTTGTTTTGCATTTTGCATACTTAGTTACCATGCTAATGCATTCAGGGTTGCCACACCTTCACACTGAAAAATTACCACACATTTTCAGGTTCTCCCAGGTTGAGTGGCCATTCTGCACACAGACATGCTAGCAATTTTAAACACATTTTTTTAAACAATATTTTTTTTTACTTACGTAACTGTCATGCAAGCCTGTTTTACTCTTTTTGGAAATTTTTTACAAAACATTTATTGCAGCAATACATGAAGAAATGTGTTTAAGGCAGCAAATCCAACTGGTTATATATATATATTCTATGCAATTTTTCTTAACATTAAATATCCACACACACACACACACACACACACACACTCAACTTAGCAATAGTGTGTGGTCGCAAAAAGATTGGCCAAAATGACTAGAGATTCCACGGACCTAGACTGTGTTAAATTTCACTATCTAAAGGCATTTTACAGTGCTCTAGTAAAGTGCATCAAGGCTGTGACAACTGCCGCAGTTCGAATTCACAGCAAGAGCACATGTGCACCATGGAATAACCGCTTCTGCCAAGGCCACTAGTCTCTTGCCCTTGAACCCAGGATTGTTTTCCTATGTGAATCTGTTTGAAATATTTCATTTGGCTTTTCACTACTGCAGAAAAGCCTGCTAATATCACAAAGACAAAAACTTATAGTAAAATTGATCGAAACTCTACAAAGCATCCCAATTCAGAAATTTATATTTTCACACTGAGATGAGGGCTCATGACACGGGAAAGGATCAAGGGCAAGTGGTGCATATTACACTGAAATCAAACAGCCCATGCTTCATGTAAACAAACATGTGTTACAAAATGCTATCAAGCTATACACGCTAGCATTTGTTGCAAATAACCAGACCAAAGTTTTGGAATAATTTTACTCCAAACAGTGGTATAAATAAGAACAGCTTTCCTCAACCTCCTTGCAAGCAACAGCTTTATGGCATTGATACCCTGAGCAGTTGCTCAAGATTTGGTATTAATAAAACACAAACCAAGCTACTGCTCACTATGAGTAACTGCTTAAATTTCCACGAGGTTTTTCATTTGGTGCCCCAGCTCCTCCGGTGCTGATAAACGCAATGGCCTAGTTTATGCTGGGGTTCCAGAATGGAGAAGAAAAATACACAAGATGCAGGAACTCTCCATAACTGTACATGTTTAAAAAAGAAAATCTAGAACCTCATGGAAATTTAAGGAGTTCCTCGTGATATTTACCATTATCTGTTTTATTTATACCAAATTATGACCAAAGCCATGAAGTAGTTGCTCATGAGGTTCAAAATTCACAAATTTTGAGCAGCTGCTTGCTTTTATTTATACCACCTGATAACTACACCACAACCACTCATTTAGCAGCATAAGTCTACCTGTAAACACAAAAAAAAATTACAATTATTTTAAGACAAACACCAACAATTATTGAACATGCTGGGCTGCTCTCATCATAAATGCAAGAAATGTGGTACTCTAACCATTGGTGTACTGGCCAGAATTACAGTACCAAAACTATGGTCGTCTGCTTACTTTAATACACAGTACATGGTATGCTGTCCAAAAGTACGGCATATGTACAGTAATTATAGCCCTCATTTCAACACGTGCATGATGCAGCACTGTATATTTTAAAACATCTAAATGGCAAACATTAGTAAATTCTGAGTTGCACCTTTAAAATTTTAATATCTGCAAGTTTCCAGTAAAAATGGCAGAATAATCTTAAAAGTTGGCTAGTCCGGTATACAGTTTTCAGGATTTTAACAGACTATGACCAAAATCAAAAGAAACTGAATAGTGACTGCCAACAGTGGCAAATTATCTTTTCTTGCACATATTCAGAAATTTGTAGAATTTTTTATTGATCAAGTCAATAACAAAGATCAAATAAAATGAGTCTGAAGTAACATTTGTAATTTGAGAAGCTGAAGTTCCTGTAATTGATAGTCCAAAATTGCACTTTGGTTTATCAGTTAACCTTTACAAAGAATATACAGGACGGCCTGCCTAACATGGACACCCCCAAAATTTCCGGAACAGTTTCAAATCACAAAATGTTGTTTTCGCTAAATGAAATTGCGTACAGGTGCAAGTAATTTGCCGCGAAGTGCCTTCGTAACGTGTATGGACAGAAATAATTAAACCAGTACAATGTTTCCCCGGAAACATACACTTATTTCAACGGCATATGAAAGTTCGTGCAAAGAGGAATTCAGTAATTTAGCATATGTAATGGAAAGTAACACAGAAATGTTAAGAAATAATGTACAAATAAGATTAAGTTAGGTGGGCAGGTAGAATGGGGTAGTGGACCTGTACTCACAGCTGTAAGAAAGAAAAACACGTCACGACTCATCCCAGCAGGACCGCTTCCTAATAGCAGCGCAGCACCAGTCTCCGTAATCTGTTATTGCAGTATGGCTGTACGTATGCAATGAAGTTCACGAATGAGGAGAAACTGGACGCGCTACTTATTTACGGCGAGTGTGGCAAATACCAAGCAAGCCATCCAAATGTAGGCTGAAAGGTATCCTAATTGGATGCCCATTACAGCAAACTATAAATTATCTCCAGTCCAGTCCCTTCGCAGTTGCTCGATTCCCGCACTCAGCCAATTGACTTCCACAGAAAGATTGCAGACCCTTGGACCGCTGCGCAGAGTCCTAGTTCCCAGAATATGCTTATTCTTGCACATCCTCTAAACTCTTATGCTTCTCCAGCAGAGGGAGAAGGGGGTGTTGCCACCCATATTTCTGCAAAAAGCTTATGTTGCAGGAAAAATTCCCTATTTTTGACTAGAGATAATGAAATTCAAGCAAAATCAGCAACATAAATTTATTTTGCACAAAATGCCCAACGCTTGCCCTTTACGAGTACAAATTACACGTTTGATTTCATAGAGAAGTGTTACTGCCTGTCAGGTAGGTTACCTATGGATGTCTGCTTGCCACGTCTTAGTGGTGTGTGGACATTATGTACAGGTGGTTTGTGATGGAACTGAATCTCAACTTGTTTAGTCTAACAGTTTCCGAGAGGCACAGAATATCTGTGTGCATCTTGGTTTCCCCCCCACTAACAGAGGAGAGGACTGTAGAATAAAAACCCACACTTCACCGCATGTTACATGCATTCTACTACAAGTTGACATAGCTAAGTACATGAACTCTGAAATGACAAACATTGTTGTGTTTTACAGCAAAGTTAAAAGTAATGCACGAGCTGCTGTAAGATTATACCACCAGAGGTTTCCAGCACGTCTGCAACTTCATCACCAGACCTTCATAACTGTCGCTCAGACTGTGAAACATGCCTGTTTAAGGCCACGAGGTGGATCTGGTCACCCGAGGAATGTCCATACACCAAATGTGAAAGTACTAAATGTTGTGGAGGAGAACCAGTCAACATGCAAACGTGCCATTTCGCACGGAGTAGGTATGTTCCATTCCACTGTATGGAGTGTTGTGCACGAGCAGCTTCTGCGTGCCTATCACTTATGAAAGGAACAGGCATTGGGACCAGCAAATTTTGCTCAGACAGGATTTCTCACAGTGGCTTATGCAACAGTGCACAGAAGTTCCTTATTTTACTTCCATTGTATTGTTTATGGAAGAAGCAACATTAACGAGCGATTTATTTTAATAGCAGAAAGTCGCATGTGACTACACCAATTCTTGTGCAACTGCCATCACAGCCAACTAGCACAGATTTTGATGACTGGGCAGGCATTGTGGGTTATCATCTCTTTGTGCTGTACTTGAAGCTGCAACGATTGACTGGGCATGTGTACTACCAATTTCTGCAATTTAAATTGCCAGATTTCCTCGAGATCTACAGCTTGCAGTCTGGCAACGTATGTGGCTTCAACACAACTGTGCCCCTTCACATTCCACAAGAGCTGTAGGTCATCACTTCAACATGGAATTTCCAGCACAGTGGATTGAAAGAGGTGGACCTGTTGTGTGGCCTGCATGCTCTCCTGACAATCCACTAGACTTTTTCCCGTGGGGGTTTATCAAGACTTTGTGCAAGACACACCCATCGAGTCTGAGGAAGCTCTGTCAGCCAGGGTTTTTGGCTGCCCGTGACAAGGTTAAAGCTACACTGGGTGTTTTCGAAAGGGTACGCCAGTCTCTCATATGTTGAATTAATTGTTGCAATGAGATTGGTGGCCGCCATTTTGAACACTTGTTTTAGAGCTGCTTATGATAGTACAACATTAACTAGTAGTGCAGGAACGTCACTTTCTCTTCTGATTTCTTTACTCCTTACCGTGAGAAAATCCCACCGAACTGTCATTTGCGCAACTCACTAATGTAAGACCACACACACATTTTCGGGAAACTCTTTGCACTATGGTGCGGTGCACTTACAGCCATTACTGGTTGCAGACCTGGCAGGTATTAACAGTTCTCTTTGAAATTAAATCTGTAATTTTTACCAAAAAGGGAAAAGTTAGAAATTTTTTGCAAAAGATATTGCCAATTTGCCAGCATTTCATAATCTCTTCAAAAATTGGGAATTTTTCCTGTTTTGTTTTACCTAAATAAAGGAGGCAACACCCAATTTCAACACAATGGGGATTGGTCACATGTACAAGACATTCACTTTATTGATTATTGCTTGTGGGGCAGATTATTTAAATCATAGTTTCCTAAATATGACAAATTATAATTTCGCAAACATTGGAAGCATCTACCGCTCTTACTATTTGAATTGGACCATGATTTGCCTGTCAAATTTTTATTTCCACCTCAGGAATAACGTATCAAAATTTGTTGGTATGTTTTAGATACTCATAATGCTGTATTATAACTGATTACTGAACCTTTGTAAAGATAAGTTTAAAAATAATTGTCAAAATGTTTACAAGTTACCCTGAATGCATAAATTACAAAATATATCTATGATGCAATATGTTTATTCAAACTCTTGCATTTCTACAAAGAGTAAACATAACCCTGTCAAAAGCAAGATACTGAGTTGGAGAGTTATCTGTCATATATGCATGTAATAAGAAGGGTTCAATCTTGAGACAAGAAATTTTTTCCAAAATCTATAATTTCAGAAGAATATATTTTATTAATAAACATTAAGTATCATTGAGAACCGGAACAACTTTCTGCTACATCAGCATGCGAATGGGATAACTTTTTAGATATGGTTTTATCACCTTTCGTAAAAACATATTTTTTTAAATCCACATAATGCCCACACTGGACTTTCCAGCAGACGATGCAGTCTTTGCCACCATTGGAAGAAATAAGCATAGTTTTAGACATCAAACAGACTAGCCATCAGTTCTCAGGGGTCAAATAGTATTGGGGTAAGTTCGCTTGGCCCTACGTATTTAAATGGTGCATTAAAAATATAGCAATTGTATCTTAACAAAATAAATTATAGGGCATATACTGTGGGTAACATGTTTCATGAGAAAAGTAATTTTCAGTTATTTTTTCTAGACATCACACAATCCTCACTTCTTTTGGGCAAACATTTCTGGTCATTTAAATGTGGGTGTTGTGTGAGCAAATACTGCAATTAAATATGCTTCCTACTTCCTGTAAACTCGTTGTGCAAACATAACATTTTATTTTGAAGACTGTAAAAATTAATATTTTAGCAGATTCATCTACTGTATTAATCTATGCACACATTGTGCCAGTACAACTGCCAGATGCCTCACTGTGATACATAACATTCAAAACACATGCATGAATGTGATAGCATTAGATGGCAAACTGCGATGTACTGATATATTGATAACCTTCCAACATTCACATTTACAACACAATATCCTGATGTCTCAACAGAGTTCCTACTTTTTGTCTAAAAATTTTCAAGAACTTCCAGCACTTTTCCCAAAATTTTCTAGGACCCTAAATTTACTGTAACGGGCATTGCAAGGATCAAGAAAAATCAAAAGCTAAAAAACTTTCACGATAAAGAAAGCAAGGAAGAAGTATCTAGGAATATTTTTCTTAAATCTTATAGGGGAGGAGTAATTTAATTATTACATACACAAAGATTTGTTCAAGATAAGGGAATAACGCAGCTTTTTTTAAATTTTTGTTAGCACAGGTTCTTGAAATTCTCATACAAAAGAACATGAGATCAGATTTTACATTGTACATAAACCCTACATTCTTGCATGTACTAGGATTCTCATATGTTTGGCAATGCTGGAAAGTGAATTGTCATCAGAACACTAGTATGGCATCAACTGCCAATAATATATTTATACAGAACAATCATGCAGGCCTTCTACTGTACACTATAAACAAAAAATAAGGCATCAAGCTTCATAGAAACTATTCATACATACCATAAATTTTCTTGTAAATATAATGACTGCACACCTCTTAATTTGTAACGAAAAAATACTATGTAAATAAACACTATGAAAATTAAGTGCTTTAAGCACCTGAAAATTTCTCAAACACTTTTAAGGGCCCTTGATTTCTTTAATGCATTTCAAGCACTTTTCAAGGACTCTAGATGGGTGGGAACCCTGCTCACTTTAATGACAATATTTATAATCAGCATCAACAGGAAAAAAAACACACTGCCCATGTTAGACCACTATTCACAAAGTTTAGCTTGTTGTTGCTACATTTTTATTTTCCTTGTGTATTCTTTTTGTTTCAATGTGTTTAAAACATTTCTTCCACTGTGCAACACATTTGTTGGTTTAAATTATTCCACCTGTTTCATTTGATTAATATGTATGCTATAGGCTAGTCACAGTAAACTGAGCATATGCTACTAAAATCAGTACTAATGAAAAATGTGCTTTTGAAATATGACTTTTTTTACAATTTGTTTTATATATTCTGCAGAGGCATCATTCTCTCTACTGTGACGTGACATAAAACTGATACTTCAAGTTTAATGAAGATTTTGCTGGGCTAGTAAGATGTGGTTGGTAGTCCTGTGGTTACAATAGCAGGATTCTGATATTTTAATGCATGTTCAAATCCAAATGAAAGAATTTTTTAATTTTTAATATTATATTCCTTGCAACTCAAACACTACAGAACTCATTTTACTCTCAGACAATTGGCAGCAGAAACAAAAATCTAGAGATGTTACCAATAGTTCCATGGAATTTGTGGAAAGTTCCTTCCTAGAAGAGATTTACTCAAGCATAAACTGTAATATAATAGTTAAATTTCTACTTTCGCCAAGATTTTAAAAATCTTATTTATTTGTAAATCGTTAAAAATAGGACTTTTGCTTAATCAAACCATAAGACGAGCGAGTAACATAATTATAGTTCCAACCTCCCCACTGTTTGAGGTACTTTTATTTTCTGTNTTAGTTAAACTACTATTTCATTTATTTATCTTGATCTTTGCAGTTATTCAGTTTATTTAACAATGTTAATATATTTTCTTTACATTTTTATCTCCTACATTATTTTTAAATAACTTTTGTTTACTTCAAATGTATACATTTGGGTTTTTTCATTCATTGTTCTGTAGTCCATCATTAAATAAACAATCATGATCTTCAAAATTAATTTTTATTGATTACACATTTCTTTACATACTTTGATCTTTTTACCTCTCTTATCACCTACCTTATATGCATACATTTTTTCCCCCAGACCAACAAATTGCTTCATTAGTTTGCAATCACAATTTTTCATTTAACTAGTACATTAACTATCTAAGATATAATGTAGATGATCCTTAGGATTATCACTTGTGTCAAAATGGTCTATCAATGATTTATATTTATAAAAGCAGTCCGTATATTATAGATAGCACGATTCAATTTAATTTCCAAATTTTGTTTTTAATGCACTATAACGGAAATCTTACATTAATTCCTTCGGTAGAGCCATATTGACATAGTAACTAGTACTAACATACTGTCAATTATAAAACCAAATCAAGTGATCATACCTTTTAAATATATTTGTTTAGGTGGATGCAAACAACTGTACTCTCAGTTTTACCAAGCTTCTTGTCAAAAAATATGACTAATATAGAATACAATTTTTCATTCAAGTTTACTTCCATCTGTTGAAACAGAGAATGGCTCAGTCTGCAAATGCTGAACTACACTAAACCAAAAGACATTCTGCTTTCATAATTCCAAGTCACATTTGTAATGTTAAAAAAGCCGGAGATTATCTTGTTTTCTTCCTGGCTTTTTAATGCCCCACAAGTATCACACACTTCACGTGACTCTTTATGTAATTTCTACCAACACTGTGTACTATCCTAAGCTTTCACCCCCGCACATTTTATAACACAAATTTCTCATCCTTTTGAAACTTCTGAATAAACTGTACGAATCCCTGTATATTTAAAAGTCCTGTTTTTTTTCCTTGTTATCAAACTAGATAAAACTATGCACAAGTCACAAAAAGCATTACTGTTAACCTGAAATCTTTACAAAAAATGCTTGCAAGGTACCATTAGCTATACATCCCATATACAAGTCATGTTAAAGAGGTTTTGCCTATATTTTGTTATTTTACAGATGCAAAAAAGTAAATAAATACCTTGCTGTAAAAGCAAATAATCGCACACACAAACTTACGGAGTATGTAAATTATAGCCACCTTAAAATAACTATACAATACACGAAGCTAACAAACCAAGTCGGGCACCTTAGAACTTTCTCAATGAATTTAGCAACTGCTGGGCAGTAAGATTCAGTCCGTTGAGACAGAAAAATTAAACACAGAGCTCTTCAGCATTTCAACAGCTTCACTTTATGGCCATTTGAATTGTTTAGTAGTTTCTAGTGCGTGTGTGG
>NQII01000025.1:1181449-1240590 GCA_002778355.1 Clitarchus hookeri | reverse complement strand
TTCTCAGATTTGTCTGCAACAGCCAATGAGAAAGTTGTTTTGACAAAATCTTCTTTGTTTACGTGTTATTATACCATCTCCAAATTTACCGACATGCAAATGTCCTAGATTACCAACAAAAATTTTGAGGATTCCTGCAGGCACTAACTGAAAAAATTCCCTGACTTTCCCAACTAATAAGCATGCTAACCCTGACACTAAAAAATAAAATCCCGTGTGCAGCACTTTTCAAAAATGGATAAATACATAAAACCAAACTTTGTTCAAGATAGGCCTCCCTTCCCAAAATTCCAGCATCAATAAATGATCCTTGGTTGAAATATAATATAATTAATTTTCACATCACTTCTTACTGGCTTCACATTATGCAGAGAAAACAAATTTTTCAAGGACACATGAAAAAAAAAAAAAATCTTTAAAACCACTTGAGCATGAAAAATATTCTTACATAAATGTTCAGCAGCAGATTGGAGGACAACACTAAAAATTGGGTTACTACAAGTAGATGCCAGCACAACAGATCTTCCTATCTCTTCATGGATTGCATCTGTCTCCTGCTGCTTTTCTAGTTTAATTGTGTGTTTAATAATAAAGTGAAGTATACAAATGATTAATGTAAAAACTGTAATTATTAAAAAAAATAATCCCCATGAAAATATTTAGCGACACATACTGCTTTCTGGCAAAGCCATTGCTGTCTCCAATAATAGGACCTACCACAAGATCAGTTATGCAGTCCAACACAAATGCGTAAATTTTTTTTGGTGCATTATAAATATCCATGTAAAAATATGAACTCTAAGGCTGGGATTACGATGACCATGTTAAGCATAACCTGTACATAAAATGTAACCTTTGTGTACCAAATAAAATTGTCAGCAATAAGTATTGTGTTTTAGATTGAAAACTAGAGATTTCAGTTATACAGTCATATTTATATGTCTTTACATTTTATGTTGCTAGAACAGGTTGTCAATGTATGGTGTTTGTGATTGATACACACCTAAAACTAGGAGATCAGCATAACCTCCAGAACAAAATGTGTTTTGGAGATGTAGACATGTTAAAATGACTAAACCTAGAAAATACCCCAAACCTCAGTTACAATTGTTTCAGCAACTATACACAGATCTTAACACTTCTGTAAAAAATTTTCAGTTCCCTTTATGGCATTTCCTGGTCACCACTTCCTCCAGAGGTTCGATACCACCAGTGGCATTATAAACTACATCAACATGATATTCTTAGGATATCTGCATTATAAATTTACAATGTCAAATAGCTTTAACGTTTAACGTTACAGACAATTAAATGAGCAAAACAAAACCATGAAGTTATACAATCTGTTTGTTGGTCACACACAAATTTGGAGATTTTATAAAATTGAAGGAAGTTACTAAACGCAGTTTAATTAACTTTCAAAGAAGACATTCCTTNGACACTGATTCTGTATATTTGCTCAAAATAAAATAAACCATAAAAAATTTGGTACTCCCATGTATTAAAGATATATTACACGAAACAGCTGGCATTATAAAAATATTTTCACTGCACGTGTGGAAAAGACCTCACTGTCTCAAACATAACACCATGAAAGTTGGGGTATACGAACTGTTCAATAAATCTTCACAATTGTCTTAAGTCAAAATTGTAAATAAAGGAGTGACAAAAAACATTGTAATAATATATCTAGCAAATATTAGCATGGAAATTTGTATACAAAATGACAAAATTAACTTTGCCTGACAAATATTTTATCACGCTGTGTACTTTTTCCGCCAAGGTATTTATTCCCTTCTGGCCACACCCCCATCAAACCAGCATGTGACTCCTGCATGTAGGCCCGATGCTCAACATACCCGAACAGGAATTTGACATTTTCAGTTCCACAAATGCGCTCATTCTGCCCACAACTGTACATCAGCAAGGTGGACGTGGATTATCTGCACTATGTGTGAATGAAGTGCACATTGTAGTTCTGCAACTAACATTAGCAGTCTTCAGTGCATAGCACTCAGCCCGATCATTTTAATTACTAGTTATATTTCTGGTATCTGAGAACAAGGCATTTCAGTTTTAAAACCTTTTGTGGTCAAAACTAAGCCATTTGTTATGAATCAACAAGCATTTAAAGAGTTTAATAAATAAAGAAGGGAAAACAATTTAACAGATGCAAATACCATATTTACCCAAAAAAAAAAGAGGCAGACCCCAATATTTTGAGACTTATAACTACGAAAAACTATTTTTAGCCAATGTGTGTATTTTAATTAAAATGTTGTACTAATTTATTAACATTTTTAACAATACACACACATGAATCCTTTAGAGAAACACACAAGTGAGTAGGCCTAATGCAGTATGGTCACAATTTTATGCACTTTATTAGTGTGAATAATTAAGCCTACTTGTTGGAAATGTTGCCTCAGTTTCTTTGCTCAAATTCCTACACATAGGCAAGGTTAACGGAATAAACAAATGTGCATTTTACTCTAAATTATTTCAAAGAAAGTTTCTGAAATATTCATGAAATAGGTATTCTCTCATGAGACAGTGTTTGCTAAATAACAGTTACACTTCATATTTGTTTATTTTAAATATTGTTCTCTAACTGGACTTTTAATTTTGGAATAATAACACTAAAATAATAATAGTATGACATTCTAATGTCGTGATGTTACAAATAAACCTTACCAAATTCTAAATACAAATTACAAAAAACCTAACTAAACCAATTGGAACACTGCCTCACTTTCCGCCATCGCTGAACATTCTTTACAGAAATGCCCAGCTGTACTGTTGTTTACGTCTCCTGCAAATTTAATAATTCAAAGCTTATAATTTGAGCAATACAAATTTCATTCTCCTTTTGGTGTCCACGCACTAGGCGAGTCATGTTTTTCTAAGTCCTCTGTTATTAGATAAAAACAGTTAATCTAAACAAAGTTGAAATGTAAACAAATTACGGGGTAACCTTAGATCTATGCAATAAAGTGAGTACAGTATTAAGCGCACTGTGAAAATAGAGTATAAATTAGTTGATTCAGCACAGTTTATACTTTGCGCACATAAATACAGGTAACCTATTTTCCCTAGTTACAAATGGAACTTTTACTGACAAAATCTATAATCCATTCACGGTATCTTCGATACTTTTGAAACGATCCTTATGAAAAATCACCCAAGGAGTTACATTTTCAATTGGTTATAAAAAAATGGTATATGGAAAAAGGTTTTGTCTTGCTTTTAGCACTGAAGCACTATATAAATTGGTTGTTTTAAGTTTTAAGTATATTTTTTCAATAAATTTTAATAATTTTTTAAAAGTCCGTAAGAATTAACAACGGATTTTGAAGGGACATGTTGGTTATAGCTGAAAAGAAATAGTTCGTAGGTTAAATATTAATATGTATAAATTTAATGCCATAATTGTAAAGTTAATATTGCTAAACTATATATTTACATTTTTACGTAGCACTCATGGGTAAAGATTTCACCGTTATTAATTGAAATTAAATAAATTTCAGTTGTTGTCCAGCGGACTCGTACACTCCATCTTGTTCGTTTGGGCACGTTTTTTTCAGAAGTATAACCACGCCATATTGGAGACGCTGAATTGTGGTTATAAAACTAACGTAACACATTCTTTCTACTTACAAGATAATTCTAGGTTAAGATGTAATTTTAGTATTAGCGTTGTTATTTCTGCAGTTTATCAAATAAACGTGCAAAATATAGAAAGGCATTTGAATATTTCCGTTACGTTATTCCCTTTGCAAAGAATGCAAAGGAATCGAATTTTGGTTGCCGCCAACTGATAATCGATTATTTTCGAAAGCTTTTTGTGGAGACCAAGAGATGGCAGCACATTAGCGTTGGTTCTTCAGGGCCAAATGTTAGCAGTGACTCGTCTTTCCGCCGCATAGTGTTGTTTTTATGTTGCAGTGAAAGGAGCGCGACAGTTCTTGATGGAACAGAGATGTACCTACACCGCAGGTTTCAAAATGAAAGTGATTATGTTCGCTGAAGAGTTTGGAAATCGAGCCGCGGGCCGTGAATTCATAGTAAATGAAACGTTAGTGTGGGGCTGGAGGAATTTTTCTCACTTATAAGTCGCACCCCAAGTTTTCAATAAATTTTTTTTTAAATAAAATGTGCCACTTATATGCGATAAAATACGGTACCATTTATCACAGTGAAATCTTTAACCTGAGTGCTACTTCCAAAAGTTTATTATGTAAAATTTAACTTTTTCCTTACAGCAAATATGTAAATAAATCTTAATACAATAAGTAAACTTTAATTAAATTATATAATTAACAGTTCCGATATATACTTCAATCTACCTTTTTGTATGTATTACAACATTTCGCTAAATTGATTAGCATTTTTTAGACATTTAGAGAATTTTATTAAAGTATATGACAGTTGAGATTACATGGCATTGTTTCTCTTCAAAAATAAATTTTGGTAGTTCCCACATGGACACTGTTAATAAAATATTTGACAGTTCCCACAAGGCACTGTTTGTTTACAAAATATTTGACAGTTTCCACATGGCACTGTTTACAAAACGTTTGACAGGTGTCGCATGGCAATATTTTGTTTACATACTGCGGAAAGATACATAATCGGCTCCCTGAAAGTAGATATTTAGCAGGGTTTCAGAAAATCTTGAAGTTACCGTGAATACATTATAACACATATTACAGTAACAAAATATTACGACTGGAAAATTTTCACCAAAAAAGTGTCAAAACTAATTTCTCGTTGGAATGGGAAATATGCCTAGGTAATTTTTTCTGCTCACTTAACATGCTTGCAATTTCTTACGAATACAAATTTATTATGTGAAATTAAATTTATCTCAAGATGGATCAATTTATGTATTATATGCTCATTTATATTGCATTACTTTGTGTACCACGAATAAACCATGAATATATGCAAAATATGACAACTTCAGCTTCTTGGCATTTTTTTAATACTCAATTTGAGGCTGAGATAGCATTTTGAGGTTTGATTTTTGTGAAAAATACCTCTGCTTATTTTCAGGTAAATATGGTATAATTTTACTGACTGGCAAGATTTTGTAATAGTGGCATTATGACAATTAAATCAGGGCGTATTTGATAAAAATTACTTGTCGGGCCCTTAGTTTTGTGAAAGTACATATTTTAATAGAAAATGGAAAGGAGCTGGTGTATTTTACCCAAATTCAGGAAAGTTTTCATTTCAGAATTTAGAAATAAGATTCAATTAAAGATTTTACTTCTCTAGGTAGAACCAAATCATTCTCGGTGACAAAATTTTTCACACCTATGGCAGCCTGGGTAATTCTCAACCAACCACTGTTATTCTTTAACATAATGGAATAAATAAAACCATATCTGGAATGCTGTGAGAGATCAAAAAAGTTTCAGACAAAAGTAGAACACAACATTATACAACTTTTTGAGTATAATATTTTAGTATCTGCAATGGTTATCAAGTTATGAGGCTAGGAAAAATGTTTACATGTTGCATATTTGTGCAGAAATTTAATTGGCAACAAGTTGTGGAGAAAGCATAATTCTTAAAATAAGCTTTATCAATAAATTGATAGGACCTACCATGATATAAGGAAAAAAGTAAGACACCTACCCTACGCTGTATCTGGTTGTGGCACCTAGAAGTGCAGATTGGCAAGGCCCAGAGGTACTGGTAGGTCCACACGTAAAGCACTAATTGCCACACCTGCCTCCAGTACCCAGCCCGACACACCCTTCTTTGTATCGAGGAATAGTAATGGCCAAGCACCTCATCAATCAAAACCCCCCTCAGGAACATCAATGCCAGTGCTTCTGTCAGACACTATAAAAATCTAGTCTGACCGTGACATCTCTGACTTCCACTAGACATTGCAAGTCATGTTTGTCATACAACTAATCAAGCTCTGCAAGAAAATCTGGCAAGTTCTCCCATGATCATGCTCGTCACTCACTGCACATTGAGGAGCACAAAAAACCTACTCTTTTGCGCTTGCAGACGACAAGTAGTCATATATACATGAAATCAAAATAGTTTTTTTGGCACTGAAGGACAAGTTGTTGGCACAGGCTATAGTGTATTTTCTGCAAGGTTCCAACTAAAGTCACATGAATCTAGGTCGTTGCCTAGCCACTGCTGGACTTCATAGTAAACCCTGAATAAGTGCTGAACACCAACATTTAGGATGTCAATATCCACTGTTGCTTGATATACATAAATATCAGCTTTACGTAGGTAAGTAATGGCACTGATGAGTGCCTTCTTTTTCTTGCTATTGGAGAGAATATAAGACTATGTAAGTGTAATATATGTATTATTAATTTAATCAGAACAGGTTCTTGCTTTCTGTAGCAAAGACTGATATAACTGCATTTACAAGACATGGATAAAACAATGTTAGACTATTTCAGAGTCACGACCATTTCAAATACAAAAAAATGGTTAGGAACAAAAATGTAAATTTTTGTGTGTTCAACTTTTGTTTGGGACTCTTAGATATCTCAAAACATTCATGAAATACAACTGAAGAATACAAAAATTGCCATGATTTTCCAAGATGGTGGATATAGCACAACATTTACAGATTGATTTTAAAGTCTCCCACACAAAGTAATTTTTACAGGTGAAACCCTAATAGTCCTCCAAGACTAAATTAAATTTCCAGTACATTTCCCACTTTTCCTTGGAATTCCCACACAACAATATTATTTGAGAAATTATCAGGTAGAATAAAAGTTGTGTAACTTGTCTGTGTACATTCCTGTTGCAAGTAAAACTGGCTTAACAATAAAGCAGCAGAATGCGGCATGACGTCCGATGCAGACAGACAAAACTCAATGTGGTTCCACTTGGTCAGTGACCAAGGTAATCCTCAGACAGTGCTGACTCGTACTTTAAGAGAATGCATTACAAAGGCGGCAAGGAAAGTGCATGTTTAGATCACACCCGGAGAAAAACTTAACATTTACAAAAAGCACAAATACATTAAAATTTTTGCTAACAGATTCTCAATAATCGGTTGAACTTATTCAAGTTTACTTTCAGTGTCGAGGCAAACCACCATAACAAGTGTTTCTTGTGTCACATATCGAATTTCCTGCTTCTTATTACAAAAGAGTACTTAATATTTTTACTTCTCCATAGTTTTTGACACTAACAAAAGCAACATCTGCAGAGTATTTATCACCATCAGCTGGAGACAACCAGCCGGCCTCACCCCGGATACAGCTTGTGCCACTTTGCATCGCTGTACTGGAAAACCAAATAGTAATTCTCGTAAACTTGCCGTTTCAATTAACACACAAGAGATTGGCTCCTAAATACAAACCATTGTAAACATGTCCAAATTAAAAATATGATATCTGCTTGAAGGAATAGTACGACGCATGACATCAGGGAAACCGACGTCACTGTTGGGCAAAGTTTTACTGTGCCGGTCAGAGAGACTGTTTACTGGCCGCCAACCTAACCCCAGCCAGTATATAAACTTGGGGCGCATGGCTTGACGTCACGGCACAAAATCAGGCGTGGGCTAAACTGTCCTACGCAACACTGGTTTACCTGGAGTGGGCGTAGCTCCTGACTGCCGCTGGTGCCGGCTGGAACTCTTGCCCAGTCCTTGAGCAAATGTGGTGGTGGTGGTGGTGGGAGCCTGTGGAGGGAGCCCGCGGAGGGCTGCTGGTCCTGCTGGGTTGGAACCATGGCTTCGGTATACCTAGTGGTACATGGAGTACCTAGAAGAAGTTCTATGACTATGAGTCTCACCCGTGCTCTTGTAGGGAGTGTGGAGCGACTCTGGAGGCGCGGCCTCTCCAGTTGTCTGGCAGCTTGAGCTCATTCCTGGAGGATTAAACTGCAGAGGGCAGTTGGCACTGGGTTAAAACTCAAATTGGACTGAGGCGGTAACTGCATTTCTAGCTTGCCGCATTGCAGAACTCCTATGGGTGTATGGCATTAAGGGAGAGCAGGCAAGGATCCTTAGCGAGGTGTAAAGCCAGTCGTGGCCAACCAGAACTGTACCAGATTTCCCCAACCGGCGACAGGGGTGTGGACCAAAGGGGGTCAGACCTCCAGAACCAGTCTCATCACTCCTTCTGGCAACAATGGCAGCGCAATTGGAGTAAATTGGCTTGGCTGGCTGACTAGCCATCTTTTGGCTGGAGTTCCTAGTGGTGGTGGCTCTACCATACATGTGCACCAGGTACCTTGGCATACCTGCTTCACAGTATGGGTGGCCGTATAATGGGTCTGTTTGAGATGTACATGCACCCAGTTAAGGAGCCCACAGTCCAACTTTAGGTTTGGTAAATGGGTTGTAACGATGCGGTCTCCTGCTTTTCCCTGGCGGGCTGACATCTAGTGGTATTAATCTCATAGTCACCCTAGAAATAAGTACTCTTGAGGACAGATAGAAAGATGTGTATTCCATGTGGAATAGATATGGTTGCCCGTACTAACGCCTATTCAACAAGAAACTAACTGAAGTAGACTACTATCATACCATGTGAAGGGAACCTGGGTCAAAACCAGACAAGAGCAGATGCAGCTAGAGAGCTACAATACTTACTAACCTTAACCAACTATACCGTAGTCCACAAGCAACTCTGGTGTAACTATCAGAAGGCTAGCGAGTGTTAAAAGGGAGTAAGACTTTTTTTCGGGGGTTGCTGGTGAAGGTCTCCAAGATGTCTGGTAGGTAGCAGTGGTCCTACACAAGAATAATCTGCCGCTCTGCAGCAGTGCAGGGACATATATCCAGCTGCTCTTGGGGGTGGTGGGGGTAGTTCCTCCCTTTATATGTGGAGCCATACTCTGGTGCCATGGTTGAAGCCGCTTCCCTACTATGCGGGGTTGCATCTAACGCGCGAGCTCAGGCGCAGAGCTGGGCCACTTGGGTGGCTTCTATCAAACGTGGGGGTTTGCAAGACATCTGACAAAGGCGAAAACGATCTTGGCTGAGGTGTCCGTGGTTGCCCCGTGCTTAGAGGTGTGCAGATAGCTTTGGTAGCAAGTCGTTCATGTTTCACGTTATGACATGAAGATGAGGCGAAGTGTGCGTGTATGTAAAATATAAATATATAAATATAAATATGCATCACGCATCAAGTACTGGACAGATTTTCAGTCAAAATTACACTGCAGTAAATCATTAACAACCAATAATAAACATGAATGAAACTGTAAGCAAAAGAGCACAGCTGCTTACCACAGCAGTAAATGATTATTTCCTGCCATCCAGGCAAAAAAAAAGGAAAATTGTTGCACGCTGGCAACGTAATTTTTAATTACACAAGTATTTCATTTAAGAGTTCCATTATTATGACAGCCAGTGCGTGGCAACTAAGAATGAACTTATCCCATATACATAATCATTTATCAGCTTATGCATAAACAATTGAAAGAGAATTTTATTTTGGCTATCTTGACAGCACTGCCTTTACACAACAGACATCAGAGAAATGTGCAAGCAGAAAGGAGAACTTAGAAAAATGTCCATGTATTTTATATTACAAAACCGCTGTTATCAATGTAGCAAATTAAACTACTTCTAAAATAACTTTTAGAGGATTTCAAACAAAATGGAACTTTAACCACTTGTGAAAGTTTCACTTTGCTCCACTTTTATATATGCTGTATTTAGTGCCAACGCTGCCATGTACATGATTCATAATAAAGAGGACACAAATCTATCGCAAAGTATTTTTCAAGTATTTATACATTAATTTGACTCAATATATTTCAAACCTGATGGGTTTATAGAGTCCGCACAAGATGAAAAATTTACTTTTAAAAAGACGTGTTAATACTTGTGGGATACAGCAGCATAACAGTAGACGTTTGCCATCTGAAACCACACCCCCATGAAATGGCATTTTTCATGCGTAAAACACATATATTTGAACAAAATTCTCAGTTTTATATTTTTCACCAGCTCTATATATTTTTCAAAGTAACATCTCCATGTGCAATGATTCTGATTGCTAACAATTTCGATTTGTCTTGTAATCAGAGCTTTTGAGACAGGCTCACATGTTTCGTGCGTCCCCTCCCACTTCAGCAACAAAGCAAATCATTATTATTAAAACCACACACATAGTTTTGAAATGAAATCATTAAGGCTAATAAGATATTAATGTTATAATGTCATCAAGGAAAACTTGGTAGCACGGTTAATTTTTTGTTGCATGTATAAGCTGTTAACTACCAGATCGCCTTTTTGATGTGCAAACACTAATTTTAGTTGCAAAATACATAATTATGATGAAAATGTGCTTTGATAGTTCCCCGCAACTCTTAATATTTTCAATTTTTACATATATGCTTTAACATCCATACTGCAACTGCAGAAGAACCACAATTAACATCTAAATAACTTATTTGTTGTCTATATAAACTATGCACCACAGTTTCATCTTGCAGTACACACCCAGTCACATGACGAGGTGCATTCAGCAAAACTGATGAGAGTTGCAAACACAAGTTCAGTCTTTTGAATTAAATTAAATTTCAAGTGTGTGTGTGTGATATTTAAAATTGAATTCTTTTAAATATAGTGACCATACGCATTAATTTAACGGAAAAATTGTAGCATTAACAATTGCCTTCGCACATCAAACCAAGACTGTAATATAGCTAATTTTTTGTAAGCATTATGAAGTACTATTTCCATTTGATGGGCAAGAAAGTTACAACTTTTCAACAAACATTTTCATATGAATAAATTATCTAACTTATCACCTTCTGTCTTTTGCAGTGATAAAATATTTCTACAGCAAAACAAATAATTTTATCATTATCTATGCATGAGCAGCTTGGCAATGTTTTGATATGAGCAGTCATTACAGACAAAACATGTTTTCACAGGTGGAAACCAGGTTGCAGTGGAAGGATAAACTAGAAGGCGGAGAGAGAGATGTATATATAAAACGAGGAAAAGGAAAGGAGGGGAAAGAAGCTGCTAACCACTTAATCTTAATTTTTATTTGAAGGGTAAGATTAAATGTTGCAATGAAAACTACACAATATCTACATTAAATGAAATCTAGTTATGGGAAAGACATTCAGGCATTACACAAAGCAATGACTATCCCCACATGCTACAAAGCTACATGTGTGAAAGGTAGAGGAGGTAGGAGGTATTTATCAACCTAAGTTACACAAAAATTTATATCACATTTAAAGCAAGTACCCATATATCACACCAAACTAATACGATTGTATAATTGCAACTGAATCTTCAGCATGCAAGTCATCTGCTAAAGAGACAAAGTAAACTCGCATAAGCAACTAAATTTTCTTCACCTAACATCTCTAGTATGCAACTAGGCTAGCAGAGGCGATCAGGCTCAGGCCATGCTTTGTGCAAAAAGAAAGGCTTTCACACACATTCTCCCTCCCTAAAACAATAAACCAACCCCTGCCACTCTCATCCACAGCAAGGAGCTCCATGGACATACTTTTATTATTTCATACTTTCTCTCTGCCTGACCTTGACACCGTTATTAGTAACTCGCTGTGGTAATCAGACTTAAGGGTGGTGCAGATTCTTTACAATTTAGTTCCCCCTGGTGCAGCTTTAGAAGTAAATGCAGATCCCGGAAAAATTTGCTATTCTGAAATATTCCTGTACATTTCCCACAGCATTTAGAATCTCTTACATTTCCTGCTTTTCCCCATCCTGTTGGACAAGACTTATTTACATCTTAACAGAAAAAGGTCAATCATTATCAGAAACCATATTAACATTATCAAAAATTCGTACAGTGGACCACCAAAATAAAAAACTAAGCACGCAGGAAAACAATGAATGCAGACAGATTTTAAACCTGAGAATAAAGTACATAACCTCAAAATGCATGTTTATTTAAATCAGTAGCCTACAAATGTCAGAAACTTACTCAAGCAAATTTAAGATTAAATATTTACATTCAATTAAAAACTTCAGTTTGTGAAATGGGATGAAATGAGTTTTTATTTTAATATTTTTGTCCAGTGTTCCTTCGTAGGACGAGCCATGCTCAATTACGCTGTTAAAATTGCCACAACCGATTTGAAAATTTTTTTGCAGAGACATTTTCAAACCCTCAACCGATAGTTTCCAATAATCACGCCATTAAAATTCTTAATCTTTAACCATATACCAAATTGAATTTATGTTCAATAGTTTGAGATTGAGCAATTAGTTCTAATTGTCACCAACCTAAGAGTTCAGTAATAGTGTAAGAAGAATAAAAAATGAAAGACTCTTTCTCACTGTTGCTAACCTAAGAGTGTAATAAAACATAATAATAAGCATTATCTACAAAACACTATATCATAACTTTAATGAAGACATTCCTATACTAAGAATGTAATATATAAGATAGTTTGGCATTTTGCTGCACTGCCCAATACAAGGTATTAACTAATTTCAAAACCACTCAAATTTTTGCATTACTATCTTTTTAAATATTTCTGACCGTTTCTTACCTTCTGAATTACTTCAGATATTGACATACAACCTTACTTTCACATATCACCCCAAGATTTTAAAAAAAGTAAACATTACAATGAAACCTACTGAAAATAAAACAAATAGAACAGCTAAATGTGTGTTTCAGCACTTGAAGTGGTAAATTAAGTTATCTTAAAATTTAAACAAAAAATCACTGGTCACAAAAATTTAGTTATCTAGATCCTTGTAAAATAATTAATGAATATGTTACTTTGTATGAAATGATTGTACACCACTTGCATAATGAGAGCTAATAGCTTTGCTGAGCTTATGGCCATACTGGATTGATGAAATAAGTTTTGAAGTGTAGAATTCCATTGTCTTCCCAGAAACGACTGGGTTAATGCAAATAGTAACATAAGCAACTCAAATCTGCACCTATCAACATTGACCTCCAGGAAGAGAAATTCAAAACCACATTCCACAGACTTAAAAAAATCTTCAAGTGTCCAAGTACAGTCAAATCTCTAAAAACGACAACCATAAAATTGTTTCCTCAAAGAAAAGACACTTTCAGGAACCTAAAAACAATAGTTAAAAATTTGAAGGAAATAGGCCTAAAATTTATTTGTTGCCATTACATGCGAGTGGTGGAGCAGATACATTTGGCTTGTGACAAAACTATAGGGTAGGGATTTTTTGGCATTGTATGGGCGGTAGGTATCAAAATGTAAGTACCGGAGGTTGTTGGGTTTGGTATGTAAAGCAGTTTGAATTGTGCCATTGTGGAGCGTCAGTTCAACATCCAGGAATATGGCATGTGTTTTGGAGTATGACCAGGTGAAATTGAGCAAACTGTGCGAGTTTAAGTTTTTCATGAAGTTAATTAGGCAGTCTTCAGTGGAGGTCCATATGAAAATGACGTCAATAAAAGACATCAAGCAATGTGGTTGGGTTAGTTTGTGACTGAGGAATATTTCTTCTAATCTGCCCACAAACAGATTGGTACAGAATGGGGCCACACATGTACCCATCGCTGTGATCTACAAACCGTGTGAACAAATAGCCAGAACATTCCTCAACGGACTAACCCAGGCCCCTCACCCACACATTTAGCAAGCCATCTCAAATACCACAACAAAAACTAAGGTCCTGATATACCACTGGTCCCACATCATGCATGAAGGCCTAAGTAACCTCTCAACCATTCTCCTCTGGATACACAATTCTGGCTTCCTCACCACAAACACAAGACCTGCCCTCCACCCACCAAGACTAGTCTTCAAAAGGCCACCTAACCTCCGCAACAAACTGGTCCATTCAAAGCTGAAGCCTACCACAAATGCCAACCAATCTATTGCCCCCAGAGGATCCCACCTTTCAGTAGCTCATGCTGTGGCTCCTGCGCCATCCACCAACCTTCAACTTCTTTCAATAGCATACTCACTAGCCATACATACCCTATTTAAAGGCAACTATAACTGCAACAGAAAATCTGATTTATCAGCTACAGTGCCAACACTAATGCAGAAAACACCGGCCTCACCACCAACACTCAGACAGAGGATGAATGGCCACAGAGCAGACAAACTAGCCATAGCTGGTCACATTCACAACCTACAAAGCAAACCAATTGCAGCACATGCAGCATCACACAAAGATTTTGATTCGTACTATAGTACCACAGAGCCCTATCACCTTCAACCAATAGCTCAGATCTCTTAAAACTGGGCATTAGCTCATCCAGGCAGTCACCAGCCTCAACATAAGATAATTACATCTACAAACACTCATCAGCTATACCAGCAAATTCCAATTTTCCCACCGCACACTAGTTTGCCACCTGGCCACTATTTACTACCAATGGCACCCTTCCACCAAATTATAGTGTCCTAAAACTTGCCACCTGATGAAACTGGCCTAGCCAGCAAAATGCAGCGATCGCGAAACTGTGTGAAAAATATTTCTTCCTTTGTGTGTACGTGCGCGCCAGTCTTCAAGTACTAGACTTGAGTACTCTAACTCCCGTCCTTTTATATTTTTTTGTTCCAATTATTTTGGTTACAGACCATTGCGATTCTCGTAACTGTTATAAAACTCCAAGGAGGGAAATATCTAAAAATATATACCCCTCTCGCACTTGACTTTCACCCCATTCTATGAAGGTCGCCAATGTCCACTCACGGGTGCCCGCTAGCAGGCCTAGCTTAACACACCAGGGTTCAGTAGCCCAGAAACCCCATCATAACAATAAAACCACTAGGCTTAACTGCTGAGGAGAAATAAAGACAATATTTCTTTGAGACTACTGAGAGAAATCTTTTAGGCTATTGGGGGCAATAGATGAGGCAGTATAAAAAAAATGCGTTCTCCCAATGCAGTCGCCAACTTAACTTTTTTTGTTCTGGCATAAAGCAATACATTTTGTATTGTAGGTCAAAGGCTCAACATAATTTAAACATAATTCAGTGAAGTGTGGGTAAATAGTGGCCAGCGATAATTCTCACAGATGTAAAAGAGTGGTTGACTGCCAAATCACAGTAGAGGGCTGGCCACAAATTACCATCACTTCCCTCCCCCCCCAAATTTTTTTAAATCAGAAACTGCTGTTTTTTTTTAATTTTGTCCACTGCATTGGCAACAAATTACTGTATACTAATTTTAGACTTTCTTCCCGACAATGTGAAATCAGGAAACTAATATTCCTTGTTCAGATGGCAAAAAATTGTGATAGTTTATTTTGGTTAAAAGTTGGGATGTGCATGTGTTCAAGGCAACCTGCTGTGTTGCACACAACTGAACTGCTACCAATGCAGTCACCCGCATGTGTTAAATGTATTAGTTTTAAGCACTTAACCACACAGGTTACGTTGCAACGTGTAACCCACCATGTTATGAGGGGTGGGCTTGGCTGGTGCACGTGTATTGCAAAGGTTTGGTAGAAAAAAACACTATTAAAATCTGTTATAATAATGCCTACTCACAAAAAGCATTCAAAGAAAAGTTTGATTATCAAAGAAAAGTTACATGTACATAATTTATCTCCAAGCATAACTTTTTTGGGTGTGAATATGGCTAAAACAGGCTTTTTTTTAGGTTCAAAACTTTCTATATATAAATTTCAGAGCTGTTTTAGGTAGGCATCATTACCTTTGTTAATGTTCCATAAAAATATAGGGTTGCCACTTGCACATTTACGCGAGTTGCCGACAAAGACTGCACACCAGTTAAACACCTTGTGCGCAGAGGTGATGAGACAAGTTGTGAGTGAGCAAGAGTGTCTTAGAGCTCACATTTTTCGAGGAATCAAATGCCCAAAATAGCTGCAGGCAGGCAGAACCCTTAATTGCTCTTATAGCACTTGGAGCGAAAACTTATTTTCATGATATGTACATCTATCATTTACATATACGTATATAAATATTCCCTTTTAAATTTCTATTTTCAATCATTAAACACTTAAGATTTAGTCATATACATGTGAAATAGGTCCATTGTAAGATAAGGCAACTTAAGCCTTAACTGCATTAAAGTCAAAAATGACTGCCGGGCTACAAGAAAACTGCAGCAAGCAGTGTGCATGCTCCATGTCCAGCCAGTGATTGCTAGACATCAGCCAACAGTACTTTTAGAGTGGTTAGCTGTACGCTCAGCTCTGCTGCCTGGAGGAGGCATGTAGATGTTACCTTAATTAAAAGGGAACTACCAGACTAATTAAAAAATATTATTGTAATTTTGCTACCAATGTCATTTAAAATCAGCATAAGTAATATTTTATATTTCAACACACATTTTACATATAGGGGTTCAGGGGTGGGTATGAAACTGTTAAAATCAAACACCAACCCTTCCGAAGTGAACACCTTTTTCTCAGGAACCATGAAGAAGGTAATTTTGAGATGTGACTAATAAACTGTTCAAGATCACAATTTAAGATGTGACCAAACCCCCAAAAACATATAATTTATAATGGATCACAATATGATAAAATTTAAGTATGCTTAGAGAATTTTTTCCTTTTACAAAAGGTAATGGGGTGCAGCAAATGTCCATACCACTGTACCTCACTGCCTACATAGTTGGTCAAGATGTCTGGGAAACTCCATGCACATAACTGCACATGCTGTTAGAAAATTAGTATTGCTCCTTTCAGAATGAGTCAATTTTTGAACTTTAAATAGTTAGTAGTTTCCATACACAAATCAGACAGGATTTTTCCAATTTCCACACTAGCCTACCTGCTTTGCCAGATGACAAGCTCTTGCTGGTGAATTTATTATTTCATAATAGAAAACTGAAAAATTCAGGGCAAGCCCAAGTCGAATTGGATGTGTTGGCTGCATTTTTGACTTAGCAATGTCAAATGCCTCTTGGTAGGCTTTCTGTGAATCATCGACTACCGCTGACAAAGAGGTAGGAAAAAACACCATAGTTAGCTTTCAAAAGAACGTTTATGTAATATTCCGGATAAGCAGTATGAATGACAAATTGCTTACTAAAATTATGATCCTGTAGAATAATGCTGGCTCAAATTAATATTAAGACATGAAACATTTAAGCTGCATATGGTTGCATCCATATTGAACAAAAACACACTGAGCCAAGATCTTTGCAAAACAGGATCAGTTAACAAGCAACTTATCTTTCACACTAGAAAGATATTTTTCCCGCCAGCCACATGAGAGCACTGCCTTCCTAAAAAGAATAAAGCTCAAAAAAGAATGGGTCATGAACTTATCAGCAATGGTTCAGAAACTGAAGTAACTGTTTATGACCCATTCTTAGAAAGCACCTTAACTTAACACATTTGACCAACCTGCTTCGCTAACTGGCATGCTTTATCTGGTGAATTGAGGATTTCATAATAGAAGACGGAGAAATTTAATGCCAGGCCAAGCCTGATTGGATGGGTTGGCTGCATTTTGGCCTTGCTTATTTCAAACGCATCCTGGTATGCTTTCTGGGAGTCTTCCACAACAGCTGAAAATTTGTGACATTACCATTACACACAGCATGCAGAAATACAACTACATAATTCCATAGAACACTGGAGTAAATGTGTTTCATAAGTATAAAAGAAAAAGTTAGCCAAAATTAGAGCTGTTCCGATACCTTATTTTCTTATTCCAATCATGACTACTATCACAGATACCAAAATTGCCACTCGCAGTTTTCACTCTGACTGGACCACAATTTTTTTTAAAATGCACATTAAATTAATAGAAGTATGAACCAGATACAGCAGAGCCCTAATTTTGTGATAGCACATGGTTCCCAAGAATAGTCGCAAAATCGCTGTAACAAAATGAAAACCTACAAATTTTGATCTGTAATTTTTTTTACATTTTAGGTTTTTAAGTGCATTTTTTTAAAAACTAAACTAGCATGATTTTAAACATAAATATTCACTAATAAACTTTGTCCGTTCAAAAGAGGTTTTACGCTTCTGGCTGTTTCAATAATGTCGTCACTCATATGAAACTGAGTTACAATATTTACACATCGATTTTCACGCATCTCAAGGCATTAAAATAGTCTGAAAGTTGTCTGCCAGCTATATTTCACTAACTGCAGTTTTAGGCATTTCAATCAAAATTTACCACATATAATAACAGAGCATTAGCAGTAAAACAAAAATTAACTAAAAAAATACAGGATTAAAAAAATGTGACAATTTACTAATATATTCATGGTTCGCATGAAAAATAAATAACTGTTGGCTACAAACTGATTATACTTCACATTTAAACATAATGTCTATGCCTACCACTTCCATAGATTAGATGGTACATGGTAGACTAACACTAAATGGGAAGTTTTCTAATGAACAAATAAATTTGTGATCCAAGACTTAACTCAAAGTGATGCATCACGTGGCTTATCTAATGCATTAAACTTTAAACACTAAACTTTTGTATCCAAATATGCAAAATCACATAAAATTACTTTTAAGAATAAGATCTAAGGTATAGAAACAATACGAATCTTCAAAAGCAAACACTACATTTCATTAACTTGACAAGAGCAAATTTAATTTTTCAATTTAAATCTAAAATTTTCCGTTATTTTCATGTTATCACAATTTCCAAAATTTTCAGGTCTAGTGCAAGAGTACTCCATTTCAGGAATGTATCAATATTTTGAATATAAATATTAAAATAAAAGGAATAGCTAAAAAATTTTTGACGCCTGTATAGATACATAACTACGGAACCTTAGTATCTGCCAATATCCAATACTAGGAGATTGTATCGGAACAGCTCTACAGGAAAGTTAAAATAAATTTTACGCAAATACATTAGGTTACTAACAGTATTCAACTAAAAAACAAATTATAGTTCATTATTACTTCAAGAAAAGCAACAGCAAATTCTCTAACTGCCTTTTTCTATATAAATTACCACATAATTTCAGCATGAACATACAATGAGCTCAATAGCGATTTTATTTAAATTAAAAAACACACTATCAGCCTCCTCCCACCCCCTTCCCAGCAGCACAACCAACAGCACACCCACCCTCTTACAACCAACCCCACCAAACTAGCAACCACATCCACACAATAACCACCCAAAGTGACGAGAGGAGTTACGAATACAAAAATTTCTGTTTTAGTTTGGTGAGAAATAAAGTACATATTTAAATTCTTGTCTTGTGAAGGAAATATCTTTAATGTGGAAAACTACACTTGCAGGAAAACTTCTCTGCCTGGACGAGATCTGCAGAAAATCTTAACCCATCAACACACAAAGAAAGTAAAAAAAAAATGAATGATCTGACAATTTAACACAGTAAGTCCAGCTGTCATAGATTATTCATTACTCCATTAGTTTCACGTGAAGACTGTAGAAAAAACATTTAAATTTTTTTACATTTTAAAACAGAAAAAATTTATTTTTTACATATAATATCTTTAGAAATTAACAGTGGACTACTGCGAAATTTCCCTCCAGTTTCTAAACGTACATGACAGCCAAATAAGGGTTGACAAATTTATTTTACACCAGGTAAGAAACCTAATGAAAGGGATTTCCACCACAAAAAAAATTGTGATTTGTAATTGTTATCAAATCTGTTTGTAATGTGTTCAAGTGAAACATTCAAAATTCAGAAGAACGTCAATTTTATAATCATTAAATTTCCTTCAATACACCAATTTTCTTCAGGTCCCACATTTCCCCCCATGTTTATAAGGTTTTAAATTACTGTCATTTACACTGCAATTCAGTAAAAACATTTTTCAATCCAAAATGGTCAACAAAACTTGCGAATTCAGACTGTTATTTAGAAAATGCATTCATGGACATATTGAGTGTGTGATGTGTGCAGAACACAGTTCCACTGGAAAGTAAAGTGTAACTTCTTAAAATGTTTACACCAGGGAAAAAATTTAACAGATCTGCAGCACGATTGTAAACCAAAGGATAACTGAAAATTGAGATCAATTTATTAGTGTGATCAGTTAAGGCACCTCCACTTGTGGGATATTCTTCTATATGTCGACTAGAGCATCAGCAAGGTCTTTAATTGTCTGGCGGCCCTAGGATGATGACAGACTCATTGGACTAGCTTGTCCCATAAGTGCTCAATGGGACAGAGGCTGAAACTCTGTAGGCAATCTATGGTTTGAACCTGAGTTCCTGTAGGACAGCTCTGCAGGGCGGCTGCTGTATGCATTGTTTCATTGCCTTGATGCAGCACACAAACTGGGGCCTCATCCCCATTGCAATGAGCATAGCGTGATCAAGTACAATTTCCTCTTTGTACCTGGCAGCAGTAAGTCTATATGATCACCACACAGTTCGTTCGGCAGTTGATAGTGACACCACCTCACACCATGACATACCCAGCGCCAAACATGTCCTGTTCCTAGACTGCTGTATTTGTATACTGTTCTCCCTGGCTACAATACATCAGCAGATTCCCATCACACGACGCTAGGCAAAAGCACAATTAATCTGTAAACAGCACGTTGTGCCATTGTCATTGTTTCCAGTTCCAATGTGCCTGTGCAAATCTCAGTCAGTCTTGTCATTAGATGCTAATGCAGGCCTTTATGAGGACTTTGTCACTGGCATTTGCATCAGTTGCTGCCCTCACATTATTTTGGTGATTCTGAGCATTAGCACTGCATAGTCAAAAATGCACATTGACCTCACATAGCCATCATCTCTGACCTACTGTTTCCTCTTTCCACACTGGCCTGGTCTTTTAGTGTAAATTCTAGTTTACCTGACTCAATTCTACACCCTACCAATAACACATTTCACCACATTGAATTCTGCTGCCACTGCACAATAGTCCATACTTGCTGCAACAGTAAAATTGCACGAACAGTTTCCACTTCCAATAGGTACTGCATTTGGACTGATTGAACTTTCACTAGCTCTACGAACATGAGCTTTACACTTGCAGACACTAGATGTCTGTGCAAGACTACATGCTTCATTGATCTACCACTTTAGTAATTGACATAACACAATACACTTCAAAATATCTTGGAGGGAATAGCTATGATGGTTAATTTCCTAGACAGTTTGTCTTCAGACAGCATGTTGGGCAAGTGAGTGAAAAGATTTGTGCAACTCTTAACGTTGATGTCTTTAGAGCTGATACCACAGTCAGAGTTTAAACATTACCTGGTTAAATGCCACTGACTACAAAAATAATGTCCCTCTAATTTTTTTAAAGTGCATTTCATTTTTGTAGCAGTTTATGATTTTTCATAAACTAAGTTACGCTAAACATAAATTAAAATAAATGAAGACACGACCTTTCAGTCACCCTTCTTAAATTTTTTGTAGACTAGGTAGTTTATTTTATTTGTATGTCCCAAGAACACTAAAATTGTGATTATGACATGCCATAAAGCAAAAAAATATGCAAACTTAACATTTTTTATGCAAGGAAAAAATGGTTATACGTAACGTCTACAAGTTTAAAATTGTTCCATAAAAATATAAAATAATTTTTTTTTAGCAACTATGACAAATTTTTCACTAGTATCTGTACTGCCCATTTTCTGTAAATACCAGATCGTCTACAAATATCATTATTTTCTTTAGTTTACACTTTCCCCACTTTACACCAATTTACATTTACAATTTCTACGGTTTCTAGTGTATTATACCAAATTTTTAAACAAGTGTTCCGTCAAAAAAACTACTATTACAATGTTTCTTTTGTTTGCTATTGGAATGAACTGTCCTTTAAGATTATTTCAGTTCTAGTTCTTGCTATGCTAATGTGATTACAATGGAAAGCCAAACGATAGAATACGGTTGGACATTTTCTGTGGTCCAGACAACATAGCTTTGTACATAATGCTAAAAAAAATATGTGTTTTTGTCTAACTCAAAATTTAATTTTTACTGCACTACCTAACATGCTCCGACAATTAAACAACGAATTATTAAAATCTGTACTCACCAAGGCATACGAAGTTGATATACAGTACATTATATACACATGTACAAGTAATACTAACAGGTAATTCAAATAAAAAATTTCAACACACCTGTTTTCGCTTACACCTCACTGCCCTCCATTTAGTCCTTTTTAATGTAATTCCCCACTTCTGAAATAACCTGTTTATTTCGCCATGATGTTGCACTTGTACTTTTTAACAAAAAAATAATAATTAATAGATGTCTCAGACTGTACATCATCTTAGAAAGCACATAACTGATTCACTATGCGACATTGCCGACAACCACTCGCAAGTTTTTCACTTGAATATTTTTTCATGAAAATTATGAATGCATTATGTATAAATGTAACTAATAAATATGACCGGAAAGTTACGAAAAGGCAACGCAAAATTAAGGAAACCCTATTCACTGCACTTCATCAATGACAATATTGAAGACTTATTTCTTAGCTAGTAACTGCAACTGTTAGTTGCTATATGGCTAATACTTCCGCTTCATTGGCAGCCATTTCCTGTCCACATGGTTTCACAAGAGGTGTTTAAATACAGTATTTATAAAGTTTGAGTGCGAAGGACTGAAAAAAATTTGAGTGGATTGTTTGTATACTACACATAAGGTCAATACTTCTTGATTCCCTTACGAACGTTATAATCACGTTCTACTGTATTATGAAGGGTTTCTTTAATATTCCCATTTGCATTGTTTTATTTTAGTTAAACTTAAATCCCTAACATAGGCCTATCAATGTGTTCAAAAAAGTTTAATGGGGTTAGTTTTTTGTTTGGTCAACTAATATGTCTAGTCCACATCTATAGAATTGTTATGTCAGAACCCTGAAATTCAATGGATAGTTTCCACTGCACGTGTAGAGTTTTTATAAAATTTCTTTGTGCTATTTTGCGAGTGGGCTTTTACAGTTTGTGAGATGTTTTGAGTTTAGGAGTAAGCTTCAAAAAGTTTGGACCTAACAGTTCAATTGAGTGATTTGTTTAAGCAAACTATTTTTTCAGCCAAAGGTTTCTTGTACTAGCAGCAACGATGCATGGAAATCAGTACCATGTCCTCTAAATTTTATTTAAAGTAACTGAGTCAGGTAAAATGGTAGAATGGTAATGGCATGACCTGTTATTTCTCTGCATATTTTTGTGTACAATTTAGTTTGCTTATCCTGTATCGGCTGCTTACAGTTGAACAAAACTGGACATTCCTTTGTTGCTTTTCTCCAGTTCCTCCTACCCTTGCATTCCAGCGCCGCTCCATACTCGCTTTGCTTCATCCTCATCGGCTGTCAAGATCTCAATGTTAAGAGCCACCCATGTATCCACTCTACTCCCTTGGAAAACCAAATACAGTAGCAAACTTTTTAAATTATTTAATTAAAATCTCACATATACTTCTTGTGCGCAAATATGAATACCAATGTGTATGCTCTTGATACAATCAAGTATATCAAGTGGATAATTGTTATGTAGGTCTAATTACATTATATAAAGATATGATGCTCATATAAATAAAAAATAATCTCTTGCATATACATTTCTGCTTTTACAACTTTTTACCTTCTAGACTAAGCATTGAAGCAACAGGCTAGTTAAGTATTTCTTACATTTCCCTTCCAGGTTATAGAGGTCACCTTGATTCGATTATTATCCTGTACCAGGTAAATATAGGAGATTTTGGTTAAGACTATTAGTGAGGAATGTGAGTAATGGTTGGTAGGGATTTATGGAAATCTTTGTGAGAGTTTTCCATTTGCCAAGTAGTAGTATATAGGCTTATATTGGCATATAAAAAAATGTTGTAATTACAAATAAAAATTAAAAGTCCTATTTGTCAGTGCAAGTGAATGTTATCTGGTAATCACAATGATTCATCTCAAATAAGTTCAAAATTATTTTTCCTCTTTACTTTACACCTTAGTAAATAATATTGTAAATGAAGTCATAAAAGGGGATGCTTTATTTTGAATTACCTGCTTTTGTGTTGTAATGTCTTAAGAGTTTTAATGCAATTTGAAAATGTGTACTTTTTCAGCATTTTTTTTGAGCACGTATAAAATTGCCAGAAGTCTTAAAGAGAATTTTTTTGTGTGTGTACAAATAAATACTGGCATTTTCTACAAATTATTTTCCCAATGTAACAGTGAAATGAAGTGTTTACCAGTTGCACGAATCTCATGTTTTGGTTTAATTTTGATTGTAGAGTGAGGGGTGAGGGGTGAGAATTGTGGCTGTCAAGCATGTAAAACTCTCTATGCCCTTTTGAAACCAAGAAGGGTAAGCCTGCTGCAAATATCTTACTTTTGCAGCCTCTAAGCCAGACTGCACATAATGTTTTTATGTATATGGTCCAAATGAGACCCTAGAGTAACTACTTGGAATAGTCTAACACCTACAGACATTAATAAATTACATGAAAATCGAAGTTAAAGATTTTCTTTAAAATTCCACGAAACCTGAAACAAAGAATAAATCTGAAAAAAAAAAAACCCTAAAAAATTAGAAAGACAAAATAGAGGCTGGGTTTTAAAAAACGAGTTTTCTAATACTAACACACATGGAGGTAAAAGTTAGGGCACAAAATAAGCATGATAATATTCTGTCACAAAAACAAAAATCCAGAAAAACTGCCTCCTACACAGAATGCTATTTTGCATAACTGTAGGTGTCCTTATTTCTAAGCTGGTCCTTAACACATGAAAACCTATATCTCCAGATAAAGGCATGTGGCACAGGCATGCAGGATGCTTTTGCATAGCTGCCAACCTCAAAAAATAGAAAGTAGTACAATTTAAAAAAATTCAAATTACTACTTTGCACGATAGAAGCATTAAGCCAGGTTACTGTCACGGATATGCTTTTTCTGTTAAGTATACAGTGAAACCTTTATTCGTTTTTCATGGGACCTACCGAAAAAAAAAAAAAAAATTCAGCATGCAGGAAAACTTAACATGTGGACCACTCTCCTCAAAAAGTAAAACCTAACCTAAAAAAATTTTTATTTTCATCCTTGGGTATATTGAGTTGATTGCCTGCAATTAACACTGGGCATATCTTAAATACTGGATGAAAAATCATATTTAAACCATTCAATATAAGTATTCTATTATAAATTATTGAAGTGCACTGAATTTCGAAAATACGCCGAATGTTTACATAAAATTTACCAAATTTCTGCCAAATGTAAAAAAAGTGGCAAAAATCAAACCAAATTTATTAAAAACAATGATTTAACATAGAAATGTGCTAAAATTTTTAAATATTTAAGTAAAGTAATTAAGTACATAGCTTCATCATAATAATACTGCATTTTATATTTTTTACTCTTCTTTGGAGGTAAATTTAAGTTTTTTCAGTTTGACATGTAAAAATCCTATTTTTAAATTATATTTTACTCTGGTAAAAATTACATTGCCCGCTAAATGTTTTTAAATTTCGCCAAATTAAACGCAAATCTGCTAAGTTTAAAACACTCGCCATCTTGTGTGACAATTGATATCACAGCATTACTTTCAAAAAAGTTACTAGCGTAATTTTATCTTAACAGAATTAATCCGTGAAAACGTACTGCTCCCCTTTAATGCTTGTAATTTACAAGGTTATTTACCATACTGACCTAAAAATTATTAAGTTTCCATTGTGGAACAAGAGTAAAGTTCAAATTCGTTACGTCCATTACGAATGTCTGGTTCTGGTCCGTATTACAACCACTATACATAAGCGTTATTTGCGTGAATATTCGTTTGCCGACTTGAAACAAAGAAGTGCCTGCAATTATTATATTTTACTGGTTTTTCAACGTGGAGATATTTAAAACAAATAGTGATTGAATTATCAAAAATAAATTACATGGTTGTAAACAATTGCAACGTTCCACAACAACCAGTTGTGTAAACTAGCATTTGAGGTTAGGGAGTGTGTTTACGTTCTCTTCGCATTACTGAATTTTGGCAGTACCAATTTTAAGATAGTAAACAATAGTTCCGAAAATATTTTGGTTTTCGGACAGAATATCTGATTGATGGATGAGGGTAAATTAATGATTTAAGGGCGTAGCATGTGGTTTTTAAAACGTTTATATGTAATATTTGTTGGGACCATCAAAAAAAACCTACTGATACGGGAAATTGACAAACAGGAACGCAACAACAAGGTTTCACTGTACACTCACTGCAGGTTTTGGCTTCTTAAAAAATCTAACATTAAAATCTTGCTCTTAGCTCTCTTTGAGCAGACTGATATTTTGCCAAAAGCATGTTATTTAAAACATTAGACGGATTCTCTGAAGGTGGTTCCGGTTTACTTAACGCACTGCATTGAGGCATGACAAGAAATTTCAGAATTGTGACAACTAGTTGATCATATTTTGGGCACCCAGTCACTCGATTTTACTGATCTTAGACCATTTAACATCCATTCTATCTGATGAATTGACGAATTCTCTTTTCCAGTTGCAGAGCACAAAATTGTTCTTTGAATAAAACCAAAATGGTGAAATTTATTTTACATGTGATGACCCCAAAACCATGTGAATTATGACACCAGTATATGCAATGTAAATTTTTTTTATACAAAGACACCGACTTACTGCACTTTTAGTTTTAAAATTTCTTTATAATGCACATAAAAATTACACAAAATTCCAAGTTACTTACTATTTCTGGTTTCTCCTGTTGCAACTTCTGCAAGATACCTGTAGTAGTCTCCCTTCATTTTTAGGTAAAACACTTTACTTTCTGCATTGCTTGCCTTGGGAATTAGGTATTTATCGAGGAGACCCTGAAACAATAGTTCAACAGAATTTACGCAACGTGATATGCAAACAAGAAATTGCTNGGAAAGATAAATTTTCACATTAAGATATTTCACATATTTTTCTACAACCAGTTGACATTTGACTGAATTAAAAAAAGTATTATTTACTTAATATAGTAACCAGTATTGCACATTATGTACACATTTAAACAGTTACTACAAAATACATCAAGAATTTAACTGTACTTTGAGCACAATGCTCATAAGTAGCGATTTTATACATACAAACAGCATGAAATATGAAAATCTCACTACATTATAACAATGAAATCAAAATGTTATTCTGAATTTTCTTTTATTTTGTTGAAATATTTTGTATCTTGACATGCAAACTATTTCTACATACAACACAATACTGTAATATCAAATAGTATAATACAATTTCATCTCATTTTACAAAATTTTGGAACTATAATTATTCTGTAATGACTTTGTAATTGTGTACAATGATTTTGGGGGACTGTATGTATAAAAATTACTGCACCCTCTCCCAAGCATTACATTAGCAGGTTGTCAAGCAAACTAGGATCCCACATTCCCAGTCATTTACACATTTTCTAGTTTAAAATTTTTCAGAAAAAAAGGAACAATATTACAAAATACAAATTTTCAAAAATTTTTCATTACGAAATACTGCTGTATGACAAGCCGGAGTGTCCAGCAAAACTGCAAATTATATTTCCTGTCCATTTCCCACATTTGCCTCTGAATTCCTATAAATGAATGAAATCATACTAGAAATTATCAACTAGAATAAAAGTTGTCTAGCTTACTTGCGAATGTTTCTGTTAAGCTTAAAACTGGTTTTGCAATACAACACTCAACATAACAAACACGACTTCATCGAAATTCAACTTTGCCAACAACAAATGCAAACTTAAAACCGTGCTGCACTGTATACTATGTAGTAAATACAAACATTTCTCTATTTTTAAAGAGGTGTTCCTAAAAGTGTGTGTGAAAGTTGAATCATATATACGCATTTAATGAGAGCGGTTCCATTACAGAGTTACAAGATAATTTAAAAGAAACATTAATTATGGTAGAACGATAATATATTTAATTGATAAAATTATTTTTTAACAACTATTTCATTGAAAATCACAAATAAATTTACATGTGCAATACTTTCCTGCCTGAAATATTTATTTTCAACACCTGTATACGTATTTGATTGCAAGTACTATGTGAATAAATAAGGTCATTAAATATGCTGTCTACTTTCTGTAAAATTGTTGTGCTACTGTAACATTTTATTTTGTAGGTTGTAAAAACTATGTTAAAGTATTTCAGTGATTTGTATATTATTTTAACAGAAGCACTCATTTGTATTGTGCCAATATGACAGCCATATCTAAACATTTATAATATAGGATCTGCGAATGCTGGAAAACACAGCAGGCAGTGTTAGATGGCAACTAACAGTGCTAAATCAATATGTATGAAAGAGCTCTCACTCTGCTACACTACATCGCATTGTGCTGTGAATGCAGGGTAACTACAAATTAACAGAAACCTGCTATTTCAAATTCCATAGGCACCGAGATTTGCTCATGAATACAGACCATTATAACAAGAAAAAAAATGCCTAAATGTCATATCTGCTTGACGTAACATTATTTGAAAGATTTTTGCTCAAAATTATGCCACCATGGTTAATCAGCAGCAGTGTGTAGCGGATTTTCAATTGATCATATTAAAAGACACTTTTGTTACACCTCGGTTAAATTCATGACGACCTATTCTAGGTGTGCAAATTTCTTTGTGAGAGTGCATGTTGATGAATGCACAATCATAAAATATATCTGTGATTCCATCTTTCACCACTTAGCATGGAAGATAAACATCAATAGACACAATGACAATATCATGACCACCTGCTCAATTTAATTACTTTTTTGTGACTTTCATGACCAGTAGACACACTGTAGTGAGCAGCAAAATAACATAAGAGCGATGCTGCATATCCCTCCCCTGCAATCTTGAAAAAAACATTCTGGAAAAAATTGAGGCACACAGGTGAAGTCATTTATTATTACACTATACCAGCACATAGTTTAATGACTCTCGGAAGTGTCCAAATTATTTGACATGAAAATGTTACCGTTCTGCAGCATGAAATTAACACTGCTGCAAGAAAACTTAGGCATATCACCACTATGTCAACAAAATATGGCCACCATCTAAAATTAAAATGGTATTTTATAATAAAAAAAAAAAAAAACTAACTGCTGTTACGCGCAAATAAAAAAAGCCCTCAAGACCCAGTACACACAAATAATTATATACAAAATTCCATAATAAAACTTGTGAATGTCAACTATAAATGTAGCAGAGAATTTTGTACATAACTTGACAATTATTGCCACAGCTTCTGCTCTCATACATGTGCATGCATACTGGGGGAGTGGATAATTTTACTAAAATGTCACCTTAGCTGACAGTCGTGGCGCATAAACTGTAAAATAGAAAGCAATTTAATGTAACTTTCCTGATAGCTAATTTTATTTTGTACTGAAAGTATTTTGAATTAATATTCAATTTTATAAATAAAACCAAGTAGTAACTGCAATAAAATATTTTTGTAAACTCTATAAAAGTTGTAGCATAATTTAAACAAAGTTCCCCTCAATTCTAATTTGAATTTCACACTCCAAACTATGTTGACTTCCCACTGTTTAAGAAATGTCTTGTTATGAAGCGATAAATAGTATCTACTGTGACCAGTAAAGCAAATCTACGAGCTTTACATTTACTTGTAAAATTATTTTTACAGTTTTATATTAAGACAATACTGCTACTCACAGCAATTTAGTGTAATTTGGAAAGCATGTTTATACACGTCCAATGATTATACTGAATTTTCCACCATGCACACACACACACACACACACAACCTGGCTCTCCATGTAAATTAGTTTTAAATTATATTTTGAAAATTTTGACAAGCACATCCATGCCATTCACAATCTAAGGTTCTACAAAATCAGCTGTGCAAAATTCTCTGATCTTTACCCATTTTCAGACCAAAATATCTGGTTTCTCTTGACCTCTCTTCTAGAACTCAGATTATATTGGTCCTATATTTTTTAGTCTTGCACATGTATGCATGCCTGCACACATGTTTTCCAAGCTAACAAATAAATTATCAAAATATGCAAAATATTATAAATACTTTTCAGAAAACATTACTACAAATTTCAAACCAATTAAAGTCTCATGTTCGCTGTTCCAAAATGTACTAACGTTAATAATAATTTCAAATAAATTAGTAAATTCGAACAAAATTTTACTAAACCTATACAAAGTAATTTTGTTATTTGAAAAACGAAATACACAATCATTTTAACACAGTGTGTGCACACTTACACTCCCACAAGTGGGGTTAGGCTGATCTAAAGAGGCAGTTCAGGCCATGACATTGATTTTTCAAATAGTTATTCTGCTAATATTTAATTGTAGAGGATCTTAAAGTTATGTCCCCCACCACTCCGCAGGCCTGTATATAAGCCAGGCTACTTCCAGTAAGTGTTCCCCAACAAACTCGCCACTCCCGCGTGAGAGCCACCCCAACCCCAGCCATGTTGGCACACTTCCCTGTTCACGACTGTCTGCCTTCTGCCACCTGCTCAGGTATACAGGCAGGCTGCAGGCTGGCTTCAGCTTCATGCACCTGACCAGGTGTTGCAACTCTCACTCATTACTCGAGTTGCCTCAAGTCCAAGGTATAGTTTTTTCATAGGCCTATTTACATATCCTACTACATGTTAACAAAAATGCCATGTGACCTCTCTATTTCAACTGTCAAATTCTTTGTCTTCACTACATTTCAACTTACTTTTTGAACTACAATAATAGGAACAAAGTTTTTACAATTTTCTGCCATATGGTAAGATAGGTAATTATTTTACAGTTTGCCAAAATAGAGGTGTTACAATATAGCGCATGTTTATATTTTGCCTCAAATGTGTTTACCAGAAGGGGGGAGGGGGACTATACAGAACCTTATTAACCTCTCATTGATGTGGTACATCTCTAAGAGAAAGCTGACCTTGTCACCAATCATGAAAATTTACCAATCTCAACTTTTCAAAAAAAAATTCCAACATGCCTTAAAAACAATTTTTTTTAAAATATTGCTCAATCTTTTAGTTCTTTTCATACGGCTACCATTTCTATTATGGCATTTTGATTGTTAAAAGAATTTGTAAAACAGACAAAAAATGTAATAATTCACATGGGAAAACATTCCACACTGACATTCTCTTTATTTAATTTTTAGTTACCTTTCAAAAAAACTTTTATAGGCTGTTCACAGCAAAATGAGCAATTTTGAGGGACTAGGCACCTTTTTCTCATTTTTTTTATCCTTTAACTACCTTTTTAAATAAATATTGACAAGTAATAAACTCAGTGTGTATGTATTACACCGCACTCTGAAGTTAATGTCAATGGCTAAAATAAAATATATTATCCCAAATGAGACTTGCTTTCAAAAGTGCTCACTCTACCGTGAATAGCCTATAGATACCCTTACCATTACATAACACAAAAATGTTACACCTAAGTGATCTGTTTCAACCTCTATTACCTGCCTCCCAGTCATGGCATTTGTTGGTAGTATAATCCATTCACTGTATCTTTGATACTTTTGAAACGTAACACATCCTTTCTACTTATAAGATAATTCTAGGTTAAGATGTAATTTTAGTATTAGCGTTGTTATTTCCGCAGTTTATCTTTGTAAATTTTAAATAAACTTGCAAAATATAGAAAGGCATTTGAATATTTCCGTTACGTAGTTCCCTTCAATAACTGATAATCAATTATTTTCGAAAGCTTTTTGTGGAGCGTAAGAGATAGCAGCACATTAGCGTTGGTTCTTGAGTACCAAATGTTAGCCGTGACTTACACGTATTTCTCTTATATCGTCTTTGCGCCGCACGTAGTATTGTTTTGATTTTGTAGCAGTGAAGAAGTGTGACAGTTTCTTGATGAAAAAGCGATGTACCTACACTGTAGGTTTCAAAATGAAAGTGATTTTGTTCGCTGAAGAGTTTGGAAATCGAGCCACGGGCCGTGAATTCGTAGTAAATCAAACATTAGTGCGGGCCTGGAGGAATTTTTCTCACTTATAAGTCGCACCCAGAGTTTTCTATAAATTTTTAAAAATAAAATGTGCTACTTATATGCGATAAAATACGGTACCTTTTATCACAGTGAAATCTTTAACCTGAGTGCTACTTCCAAAAGTTTATTATGTAAGATTTAACTTTTTCCTTACACCAAACATGTAAATAAATCTTAATACAATAAGTAAACTTAAATTAAATTATATAATTAACAGTTCCGATATATACTTCAATCAACCCTTTTGTATGTATTACAATATTTTGCTAAATTGATTAGAATTTTTTAGACATTTGGAGAATTTTATTAAAGTATATGAGTTATGATTACATGGCATTGTTTCTCTTCAAAAATAAATTTTGGTAGTTCCTACATGGACACTGTTATGGTCCATACCGTATAAGAAGGCCACTTTCTGACAGTCAGTGAGTGGCAATTGACTAATACGAAACAAACAAAGTGCCATTTAGAAAATCCTGTATCAGCTGATGCACGAACGAACAAAAGTTAATATTATGTTGGCTATTCTGAGTGCACTGCCAACGCACATCAGACAAGCAGAAAATACGCGATAAGAAAGAGTTCCAAGTTTAATTAATACATTTTATTTTATGTGATCACAAAACAGTGGTTGTTAGTGTTAAAAACTAAACTTCGTGATAATGTAGTTATGTTTAGGTGATCAAAATGAAATGTACAATAGAACGATACGACGTGGAAAAGTTTTCTGAAGTTGTGCTAACTTCAGAAAGCTTTTTCACGTCGTATAATCCATCTCAAACCTTACTTTCAACACATCCATGATATTAATTCCAAAAGCATACAGAAATATTACATAATATTGTTGAATTATTTTTCCTAATAATTTGACGAAACGACACAAATTTTAAATGTATTTCCAGCCCGTAACATAAGAATTATCAACTTTAAATTATACGCTATCTTTTGACCATAAAGAGAGTTACTCAAAACTTCGTCGTGACGTGCTGCGCGCTATCTATCGGATATTCTGCGAGCTATTACCAGCCAGAAATGAATCTCTTTCCAGCGTGATAATAACGAATTTACAAACATATGCCAATAGTTATATTTTTCCACGAGCTCTGCATAATTTTTAAAGTAACATATATTTCATATACAACGATTTGGAGTACAAGTCATTTATATTCGGCCGGTAATCTTTCGTCTAGTTAAATTATACGCCATATTGTTCTCTCGAAACCCATCTCCTTGATTCCGTAGACACGCGTGAATAGTTTTTAAGCAATTCTAATGTTATTCCACGTCACATATTNAGACACGCGTGAATAGTTTTTAAGCAATTCTAATGTTATTCCACGTCACATATTTCCAACTCGAATATATTAGCTATAAACTCTAAAGTGTAATAATAGATACAACAGACCGTCTCGAAAATTGTAACCCAAATCCACTATCTCGGACAAATTAAAAAAGAGTTGTCAAATAATATCTAACATTTTATATTTTTACTTTTATAACCTACTTATATTTTTAGACAGATGTCAGTCTTAAATTATCTTAAAATTTGTTTAGCATTACAGTACAATGAGAAGTGGATTAGCGGACAGCGAGTTGATAAAAAATACAGCCCCAACGTGACGGACCAGCTGATGGCGGAAGGATACGTAGTCAGATGTAAACAGTGGCGCTACTTTCGCCGAGCTGTCAAAAAGTGGCCTCCTTATATGGTACAGAATATAGCAAAATATTTGACAGTTCCCACATGGCTCTGTTTTTGTTTATATACTGCGGAAGGATACATAATCGGCTCCCTGAAAGTAGATCTTTAGCAGGGCTTCAGAAAATCTCCAAGTTACCGTGAATACATTATACCAAATATATGACGTAGGAAACAAACACGTTTGAGAAAAATGCAACACGAAAGATACACGAGATTGAAATGAACTTTATACCAATGATCAGGTACATGACGATACACAATTGATCAGGATTACACTGTACATGATCTCGGCACTGGAGAATTCAGTATGGTGTGATACACTCCCCCCCCCCACCCCANAATGTTGTGGCACGGAATCAAAGAGGACTTTGATATTTTCCTGGGGAATCTCCTTCCACATTGTTTGTATAAGAGTCTACAAAGCATCAAAAGTGGTAGCTGGAGGTCCGTGACTAACTAATAGCCGATCAATCATATCCCAGACATGTTCGATGGATGACATGTCATGTGAACATGCAGGCCAGGGGAGTAGTGGTACCAGTCATTCATTGAAGGTTTGCACATTCCTTGCCACATGTGTCTGGGCATTGTACTGCTGAAATATTGCATGTGGGATTGCCTGAATGAGGGGTGCAGTACCTCGGGCTCTCAAACCTCCCTGATGTAGCAGTTGCTGTTCAGATTGCCCTCAATACTTGAGTCGAGATTGCATGTTGTATCCAATAGCACCCCAAACAATCACAGCTGGAATTTGTCCTCTATGCCACTCCACACTGCCAGATTGCGGTCACCACTGTAGCATCCAACGCAATGTGGCCACTGTAGAATAGGTTTAAGCACGACTCTTCCGAGAACACTACATTTTGCCACTCTGCATGCCAGCGGCTGCATTCATGTGCGCACTGCAGTCTGAAGCATTTGTGGTTTCTGGACAATTGAAGCAGATGCAAAGGCATGCGTGCCCCCAGTCCAGCCTGCAACAGACTGCGTCAAACCATTGGCGCAGATACGTCCGTACCCGTTAGTGCTCAACTGCTGAGCTAATACTGTGGATGAAGCTGTACAGTCTTAAGACCATGCAGACAAGATGGTGGTCATCCCGTGCTGTGGTCCAGTACCCACTCGTCGCTGCATATGACAGTCTTCTATCCACTGGTGCCACATAAATCACTGTCTTAGCAGCATGCCATGTACAAGAGCTGAAATGTCACTGTATAAGAAACCAATTTCCCGGAGACAGATTATTCTGCCCCGTTCAAAAACTTACTCTCATGCCGATATGGTGCCCTTCGACATAGACGAGATATACCAACACTTTCTTTTACTTCATTGACGACTCTTCACTGACTGAGCTTAGCATAACACAGACCTTTCTGATCTGGGCCTACATGTACGCAATCTCTGCAATCTTAATCACTTATTGCTGGTACACAGTCTTACACATCCTCCAAGTTTGGATTAATTCAGGCCAGTTTTTCACAAATAGTGCAATTTACATATTTATTAATAAACAGAGGAGTCCTTTGCACTCACTGGGATTTGAATCTTAGACCACAGAATTAGTGTCAAATTACGAATTACTAATGAGTAGAGACCAGAAAAAAATAGCACTTGTGATAAAACTAAAAAAAAACCAATTTTAGCATTTTAGTTTTTATAAAAAGATTTTTTCAGTTTTACTTCAAATAAAGCTATTTTGAAAATTTAAAGCAACCTTTACCTGCAACTAAACCAATATTAACGGAATGAGCGTTTCAAAATTATCCGTTTTGTTGCTTTCCCTAAATATGGCAAAAAAATGCACATCGACAGGAAATGAATGTGTCACATTCTGTGGTTTGAGGTTAGGAATACTCGTTGCACTGTTTACCAAACATCCGCAGTCTTCTTTGGAGCAACAAGTTACTTTTGAGTGTTAAAATTTTTTAATGTCAATTTGTGGACCACATTTCGTAGCTTTCAACGACACCTGTTCCATAATTTTTTTTCAAGTACACAGTTCAAAAATATAATCGCCAAACAAGTGTTACTGTTAAGATAGCGGGAATTATTACAAAGCCTTGACGGCAAAGAATACATGCGACGAGAGAATATTTGCCAGCAAATCTGAACTTAAATTAGGGCAAATGTAAATATTAAATTTTCCGCATCTGTGTGTCACAAAACTACGAAACAATGGCGTATTCACACTATCATTGTTAATCTAAATGTTAAAAGTTTTAGAACAGAAATTATAAAAAATATACTTATGTTGGCAAACATGTAAACAAATTGAAATTGGGTTCCTCGGAATAATTGCAGATTTACGTTGCCCAACTTTGTTTTCCGCAAAATACGGCTCTAAAAGAATTTTATTTCTTTCTGAAGCAATAGCTGCAGCTATCCTCGCTAATTGTGCATGTGCAAGTACAGAACATATGATGTAAAACTAGAATGAGCTGTATCTATGAAATTAGATACAAAATGAATGTAGCTATAAAATACACTTTTCGTTCTCACAGAGTAAGTGCAATATGTGGAAGTTATGTGCAGAAATAATTAGAATTAAGGATAGGGTGAATTTTGCGTTATTTACATGCCAAAACGGCAACGCATGTAGAGCAATGAGCAGCTGAGTTCAAAAGTGACAGTCTTTATGCTTTTGATTCTCAAACTTTGTGCAGTTTTTGTAAATGCATAGTTTTGTATGAAATGAAAGACTCCGTATTAAAACATATTAAACACTCAAACAAACAAAAAGGCGCTGATTCACATGATCAAGTTCAATCGTCTGTGATTTATTGCTTAAGTAGCTTAAAAAGAAGAAAATTGGTAGTAGTTGATCTTGTTACTAAAACAACCAAAGCTTTTGTAAAAGCCAACATTCCGCTTGAAAAGCTAGATGATCCTAGTTTAAGAGAATGGATGGCTAAATTAATTGAAGGTAAGTGTAATTTCCAAATTTATATATTTAACTGCAACTAGGCATGTAGGCATACTAAGGTTTTTGAACAAGACCTAGCTCATGTAATACTTACCTTAGAAAATAAAAAAGTTTGACATTACTGTCATTTTATTACTCAGATTATGGTGTTAGGTGCTGTAGACTTACCTTGTGTGAAATCTCTGAGAAAAAAATATATTCCTGTGGCAGCACAGGCACACTTTGATGCAGTAAAGGAACTTTTTCAGCAGAAAAATATTGTTATACTTTGCAGCAAGACGACAGATACCAAAGGAAGATGTGAGTTTGTTGTGCTTTTTAAGATTTTTTTCAGACAATTTAAAAGAACCAGTTTTGAAGGTAGCTGCAGTAAACATTCTGGAGAAATCAGATGCAACAACGTGCTCTCAGGGTATAAGTGTGTGTGTTAATAAATACGGAGTCAATTTCAAAAACATTCAAGCAATTGTTACAGACTCTGCACGTTACATGACCAAATGTGAGACATCAATGCCAGTCCCTTTTTGAGCATGTGGTCCATGTTCAGTGCTGGGCCGATAAACTGGCCTTAGTAAGTCACGTCTTTTGCATTGAACTCACAGGTAAATGAGGCTGTGGTAAAAGTCAAAACCACATTTTTAAATACACGAAAAAGAAAAAATTATGTACAATATTTAGCTGAACATTACATACCTGCCAACTTTAGGAAATCATAATTAAGAAGATTTTGCAAAAAAAAAAATAGAATTATTAAATTTTTGAATAAAAATTACACTTAACAATGCAGGTTTACCATACATACTACTGCTTAACATGGAAAAGGCCTATTACGCTTCACTACACTAATAACATAACTAAAAAACATATGTTAATATTTTATGACCTTTCCACTTTCAGTGGATTTGAGACTAAGTATCAGAGCACAGCAATTTTAAAGATGTAACTAGCGCCTGTAACTTTGTCCAAGACATCTGCATTGCATTATTAGCTTAATTGGTTAAATATGCACTAAAATAATTAACTAAAACAATCCTACTTAAATTAGAGCACTATGGAGTCCTACAATTATTATATATTTTTGCTATGTTGTTGTATTCTGCTGTTTATGTTGAGATGGAACACTGTGGTTATAAAGAAGCAGCTGTGGCTCTCTTAAGGAATTCTGCACTAAAATTAATTTAGTTCATAACATAAGCCTGATTTCCTGCATTTCAATACCAAAATTGATTTTATAGTGTCATTAGACATGGAGGATCTGAACTGGGTCCTGTTTTTTTTTTCCACTATGAAAACATGCTTGTATTCTGCATTGCTGTGTGGAATGGACAGGATGGATAACATTATTCTACATATTCTATTGTATTTTAAAATGCTATCAACACCATGAATCCTGGATAACTTGTCGTACAGACAAAATCAAAGGAAACAAATCCAAAAAGTAGTGAACAGAAGATAAGGTGGCATTGTCGAGATTTACTCTTTCCATGGCAGCATTTTTCAAGACTTAATTTTTTATGGGAAATTTGTTAACAATGTAGTCACATGTCTTAACAAAATAAGTCCTGTCAGATGCAAAGAAAACAACTTTTTCCTTTCCTTCCTATTACTAATTGGGTGTCATCTTTCTGACTGAATAGTTTGATGGTTCATTTCAAAGCTTTTGATTTCACAAAATTAGATTGCTATGCTTTTAGAAAATCAAGTAACAGTTCTCTCAAAATAGGAATGTGTGGAGATGTGAAGAATTAAATTCAGTTTTACAAATGTTGGGAGGACACCTAGAAGAAATGACAAAATGGTCTAATTATGTTAGAAGGGATATATAGTTTTTCTTCCAGATTTACAAAAGGACTTATATTCTGCAGAATAGGAGCATCACTGTTTGCTGATGTCAAAGCAATTCTCTTTTTGCTGGAATCAATAGCAGAACCCAAAGTTTTCCTTTTCTAAATTTATGTTTTTCTGACATATCCCATCAGAGGTTGAACAGGATGATGATTATAGTTTGGGAATTTTGTAAGAGGTGAGACTCGAAGATGAAGGTTTCTCATTTGCAACCTCTCCCTTAAAGAAACTAAGCCATAGTTCCACTGTTCAAAAACCCTCAACAAACTTCTTCCAAGAGAAAGCCATCTTGAACAGACATGCTTTAGTATTTTCTTCGCTTCTGTATCATGGAGCACTTGAAATTTTTGTAACCTTTTTTTCTCTCAAATTTATCAGGTGACAAATGCAACCAATCACAAAAAGCCCAAGGTGTTTTTCTCTTTCAACACTGCTGCAAACAACTTTTTTTATGGCAAACCATTACAGCTGGATTATCTGCACAAAAAGCTGTTCAACAGGAATGTTATTGCATTCAAGCTGTGCAAGAACTAAATTACCTATATTCCATCCACTAGAATCTCTTTCCAAAGCAGGGGTAGAAAATTACAGAGTTTACAATTTTCTCCTGTGCATCATCGTAAGTCACTACAATGGGATACAACTTTGAATTGGTGCCATTGCTTCCATCAGTTGAAACAGAAAACTGTGCATTCTGCAAACATTGTACTACACTAGATTTTGCATCAGAAGCCATTTCCTTTACAATTGCCAAGGTTTTTGAATGACCACATCCATACTTTTTTGCAATTTCCGAGACCGGGAACATTTTTTTTTTAGTAGTAGTAGTAGTAAACATGAACAATCTGCGGCAGTTAGGGGAATGCTGTGCTCTACCAAAAATAAGTAAACAAGTATTCTGCTCATGTAACATCCGAATCACTATTTCCAGGTATTGCAAAGAACTTGGAAATCTTCAGATTTTCTTCCTGGCACTTTATGTTAGCCACATGCTTTGCGCTTTTAACGTGTACACTTATATATGTTTTCCCACCATGTGCAATGTTTATGCCGCATCGGCATATACTACAAAAGCCAAACCTATCGCCCTTGTCTGATTTTATAATACATGGAAACTCTACACTGTATGATTCCTGGAATGACAGGTGGTAATACTGCTTTTTTCTACTTACCTTTAGTTTTAAACTTTGCAGAGTCGACAAGAATTAACCTATCATGACCTCAAAAACATGGCCACCAAGAGACATAACACACACACACATTGTAATCACAGCCCATACGTAGTTACATACAGCTTTTATCGCACACAGTATTAAAATCCTTTAAAACATGTTTCAACTAGACTTCAAATTGAAACAGTCACTGTAAAATCAATGTCCACACGTATTCGTATTCACAAACAAATCCGGTAGCTATCAAAAACTCCAGATGGAAACATGCAACTCCAACAAACAATAGCTAAGAGAAAATCGATTGTCGCCCTATCGTAACGTGATCGCTTGGATGCAGGGAAAATCAGTATTAAATCTTTATCGTCAACACTGCGATTTCAGTGTTTTACACATTTTTTTCTGACTAAAAATCTGAAGAATATATACATTTCCAGAAAAAAATATATGGCAGCTTTTTCCGAAAGGTTGGCAGGTATGTGAACATACAACTAAAGCTACAAATCCGTTCCCAATACCAGTGAACACCCGATGGAACTTGTTCAGAGCAGTATTTTATGTGTCAGAATACTTTACTGACATTTTAAACTTTTTCAAGCTCTATGAAATAAAGGCCATCAACAACAGTGGTATTAACTACCTAGCTTTTCTTTCACCACCAGCAGCAGGGGGTACTATCAAGCCACCGCCACCACCACCACCACCACCACTTGGAAAATTGGGGCATACAATTAACCAGTCCATGGCCACATCAAAATATATCTGGTTCGTTCCGAAAAAAAACCATAAGATTTTGAAATAGCAGGAGACCAGTGGCATGATGAAGCACAATAAGAGTTGTATAAATTTTGGCAGTTTTTCACCACACAACTCCAAAAATAACTTGCACCTACTGGTCCTTCAGGCCAGTCTTATGACACATCAAGCATCTCAAGAAACCCAAACACCCCATTTCCAGACCACCTTCCACCATATCTAACCCACTATTCTCTGCAATAAACATACTATCACCCTTTAAAAGGTCCTGCATTTGGCCTGAACCAGCCTCTTGCAACGTTACAAAAAAACAGCCAAAGGAAAGGACACCTGCAGTAGTTTGGTCAAACAGACAGAATTCTACAGCAAAAAAAACACAGCAAAGGGCGGAACTCTTAAGAAAAAAATTCTGAGATTACCAGCGCATGCTAGCAAAAAAGTCCTATACAGAAATCAGCACGTGAGCTAAATGAAGACTGTAACAATGACTATGGCAGTGACTACGATAACTGCGATGCAGACAATGTGGATGTGGTGCCTCATTTCTGCTGGAAGTGACACAGTACAGCCAGGTAGCTTTGCCCTTGTCACCTTTCCCGGAAGGGAAGTGAGAGAGAACCTAGAACTGCTACGTCTGCATTGTGCAAACAGACTGTCCTGATTTAACTGTCCTGCATATGAAGACTTGTGACCTAGGAAAGCAGACCATCCCAAGGGACAATGACATTAAACTATTCAAATGGCACAGGTGCTGGGCATTTTCCCAACACTAATTGTGCAGCAGTATGGAACGAGGGTTTGGTAGTTTGTGGTTCCGTAAATGTCAAGAGTTGTGAAAAAACTGCCAAACTTAATTACTTTTTAATTTAAACACTTTTCACTTTAAAGTAAGTTGAATTTGTTTAATGGCTAACATTTATCAATATTATTGGATTGCCAAGTGTTAAAATTTTTTTTATTGAAGTTTGTGACGAAGTGTCTTTAAATGTTTACAAATGTTTTACCTTAAATTATTTTAATCTTTGCAATTATTGCAATGAAAAGTATCATTGAATAAGTAACTTAAGTTACGTTATAAACTAATCATTGTCCCTTATTTGCATTTTTTTCTCTTGTTTAACTTGATCTTGAGCATTAACATATGTTAACATTCATTACATAATAATTCAATTTCCCACACATTCTGTAACGTGTAATTGTAAACGTGTTATATTATTTTGTAATATCGGTTATGTTAGCATGGATTTATTCAAGACTTATTTTCACATTTACTTTCTAGAATGTGTTTCTCTGAAAAATAATGTATATTCACACCCATTTGATAGCCATCTTGGCTGGACTATACACGCTTTCAATGTGATCTGCTCAGGTCACGCTCACAATCAGTTTTTAGGTAATGTAAAATAGAAATATGTGAAACATCCCTTAAGTGATCCACATTCGGATCAGTTACCTTAAATAATGCAGTATTTTAAATTTTTTTATACATGAAACACCAGAGTTGATACTAAGCAATTTTCGGTAAATGTAAAGAATAGCTGCTTTTTTGAAGGAGACATAGTAGACCCATATAAGTTATATAAATAACTTCTGCAACCTTTTCAGTTTCATATTTAGGACGACGTAATGATAAAATAACCAGAACGTCAAAAATAAAATAGTTAATGTATGAGCAGTTTGACCGCTTTGTGTAAGTCTGACACCATGATGTTTGGTGAAATAATTATGTAGTAACTTAAATGTGAATATCGCAGTCACTTTATTGGATGTGGATGTGCAGACGGCAACTATGTTTGTTGCAGTTTAGAAGAAAGAGTGTGGTTCGTGGAGAGTTGTATGTGTGTATGTGTTGTGCACGTCCAAATCCCACCATGCAAAGATTTGTGATTTAAGAATGGTGGGTGCAAGAACGAGTGTTTCTGTGTGTGATAGTCATCTATGTGGCGGATGTTCTTTGACGTTTTAGCAGATAATGGTGTTTTGTCGAATGAGGTAAGGAGAAAGTCATGCAGGACGGTGGTTGAATTGGCAGAGCACAGTGGAATTGTACCTGCCGCCTTCCTAGGAAAGTGGATTCACATACTTCCCATATATTTTACGGTTAGACTAACTCCCGACGATCCTAGGATAGATTAAAAGGTAATTGTGCAGTTTAGCAGCTTTTCTGAATGAAACGTCTTAGACCAACAAAAGTAGCATTAATGGGTTCTGCACAGCTTACCTTGTTCATATTTAGGAGGGGGTCATGTTAAAATAAGTAGAAAGTTTAAAATAAAATAGTTAAAAATACCAGTAATCAGCTGCTTTGTTTACTACGGGCGCCATTATTTCTGCCATCACCGTATCAACTCCTGGGTATTGTTACGTCACCATGTGGCGTTGTTAACAGAAAATTTAGAACTTCAGTAGCCATTGAGTCTTTGCTGCGATGAGTCTTAACGTCCCAATTGGGTGGATTTAAAACTGAGAAAGCAAAAACGAGAGCTTCTGTGCGTTATATTCGCATATGAAAGAGTGTTCAGTGCTTATTATTCGGCTATAAATGAGTGCTTTAGTGCGCAATATTCGTGTGTGTGGCATTTTAGTGGATTAAGGTGTTTCAGCAAGTGAGGTAAGGTTGAATTGGCAGTTCACAGAGGGATTATACCAGCCGCTTACCTAGGCGAGTAAATTGATTTTATTCTGGTGTGTTTTACAGTTCCTTTAAATCCCTACATTCATAGGATAGTGTAAAACGCTAAAATCCTAGGTTAGTGTAAAACCCTAAAATCCTAGGTTAGTTTAAAACCCTAAAATCCTAGGTTAGTTTAAAAATGTAAAATACTGATTGACTCATTGTGGGGTTATATTCTGTTAGGTTAGGTGGGCACATATTACGAAATTGGGCGGACAAATTTTAAATTGTGTTTGTTTTTTTGTGGGTGTATTTTTAGTGATTTTACCCCACAATTTCCCTGATCTTCATAGCCATCCCCACTTTGGTTTTTAAGCATAATACGATAATGCCGTTAGTAAATTCACATTCTGTGTAATTAGGAGTCTAAATATACCACTTTTTACAATTTTTATTTCTGTTTTCGTAAGCCACTATTATTTACATTTACCCAATTTTACATTAACACCACAATTTGCAAAAGTCATATATATTACATTCAACCAGTTCTAACTTTAAATTTATATAAGCCTCTATTCTTCATAAATACCTAGACACCAATTTAGAACACTTAACATTATTGCCTTTTAAAACACCTATCAAGCAAATTTTCAAAGATGCCCTTGCACTCAAAATACCATGTGTTATTGGTAATATAAAGAGACCCTCAATGCTGCATTAATGCAAATGGGAGCACATCTGTCATTAATAAACGTCCAAGTTTAGAGTTCTCAGAGTTGCCTGTTAACATCCTAAATCATTTCCCAAATCTCTCCAAGCTTCTCATTCTATGAGGTGCACCATTTCTGCAGTACAGCTTCCAAGAATCAGTGTTCTCAGACACATCATGCAAAATTTGCCACATTCCTGAACCACCACCAAAATGCTTTGCACTGAAAATGGCAAAAACTATGGAAATCTTACTTAACCCTGCACTTTAAAATTTAATAAGTCGCAAGTCTCTTGTGTGCAGAGGTAAACTTTAGCTGTAATTTAGTTTCTACACTTAGCCTTTAGGTGTTATTAACATGCATTAAATACAGGTGGCACTATGCCACATTTATAAAAAAAAATACCCCTTCACACAGATTAAGTTTCCATTGTCTTACTACACCAATGCCACAATTAAAAAAAATGGAGCAAACAGATGGTCACAGCATATGATTACAAAGGAAACCTACCTTGCATGCTTAACAAGCAAACTTCAAAAATGTATCCGGGTAACTTCAAATGAGGAAAATTGCAACAACCACCCACACTAAAACCATGTTAGAAAGTGAATATTATATAGTAATCTGGTTCCACCTTTATTCAGAGCACAGCACTAAATATTTTATTCCTTAAAGGATAGGAATTTTTTTTATTTCTGCAAGCTCCTTACCTAGTTTGGTACTCTTTAATTAATATTAATTAAAGTTTATTTTGACTAACTGTGCATACCATAAGAACACAGAATAAATCTGAAGCTATTTGTTAAATTCACTCCTCTAATACACACCAAACACAAATGTCAAACTAACAACTATGCAACACTGCAAAATCACCAATTTTCTACAGTAAAAATTATATTTTGTTAAGTGGATACTCACCAGAACATCATAGCAGATTTCTCTTAATTCCTTCTCAACTTTTTCTCTATACTCTTTGGCCATTTGCTGTTTCCTTTCCGAGCCTTCTGTCTTCTGCTCAATAGATGAAATCACTCTCCAAGATGACCTTCGTGCTCCCACCACATTTTTGTATGCCACAGACAGTAAGTTTCGCTCTTCATTTGAGAGCTCAACACCAGTCTCTGTTACTGCTTTCATTGCAGCTGCCATATCATCATAGCGCTCTGCTTGCTCAGCAAGCTTTGCCCTCTGGACCAACTCTTCCTTGTCAACAGACATTTGTGGAATAGATTAAGGATATTTGCTGAAACAAAATAATTTTTCTATAAAATACACTACATAACTCCTGATTTAACAGCTACACAATAATGTACAAACATCAAAAATTAACTAACAGTAATGTGCTAATGTTGAATTTTCAACACATGGTAACCCCTTCCCTGGACACCTAATTAACTTTACGATTGTGTATTCATTGTCTAATACATAATCCACTTAGCCACATGGTTTACTACACCCAAACACAAATGTGTATTTTCAATACTGTTGCAACTAACACTTGCATGCTTCAACGCCAGCAAATGGTAAAATGCAGATAGAAAACCAGTAAGTAATTCGGGAATGGCCAGAATAGGAAACAGACTACTTAAGCAAGTGTGTCGCAAGGCCACGCCTGTACCAAGAAGTCCGGGAGCATGGGATATTAACGTCACTGGCTCGTAGTATCCTGTCGCTCGTTAGAGAAACCACACGCATCTGCTACTGACAAGCAAATTACGGGATAAAAATCGCGTACCTATTTCGGGGCGTAAGCACAAACTGTCGCAATCAAAATGGCGACAGTCTGCTTAGTTATCCGTATCTACGCGTCCGACCATTTGCTGTACTTTAACTGATACGCTATAGTTGTAGAGGGGCTGTATGAAAAAATAACCCGACCTAACGAGCGAAGTTAAAAGCAGGCGCTATTTATTAATCTCATTTCCGTGGTACAAGCACACCAGAACCTTACTGTTCAGACTTGGGCAGATGTCTTTCCTGGATGAACTAATCCGAGCTGTAGTGGAAAATCCGACGAAATGTCCGCACTTATATCTCAGCTAAACATGGTAGAACGGCTCTGTGCGCTCTAACAGCTTGCAGTACACAGAGGCTCTGCGGAGACTGGCAGCCAACTCCCAGGCTCTGCGTGGTTCGTAGTTGACCTGCCGTCATATCGATCGCTCGGGCCCGCACTACGGCACTGACGACCCGCGCATGCACACTAGCTCCGCCCGGTTAGTCACCTCCCGCCCCACCCTAGATATGGGCTTGGACCGCGCCGTCTGCCGATAAAGAACCTCGCATCGCATCGACAGCCCTACTAACTGCTCGCTACCAGCACACCACTGGAAACGCCACACACTGTTGGCTTCTGTTCTAACCTATTCGAAATTTAACAACCTGTCTCCGTGCGATTATAGCAGACTTTAAAACAAATGTTTTCTGTCCAGGACACAGTACCTATGGCATTTTCGGAAACTGATTGGGTGAAAAATATCAGCCAATGCTTAGTGAGTGATGGGGACGGCAAGGAACTTTGAGCACGGTAACAACGCACAGCAAAATCTGTGCTGATATGCTTGGGCAGATAATTGACAGCCAGCGAGTTCCATAGCCTCATACTTCCGCCTGGAAGGTTCGGTTTCTTTTCCATTCTTCCCCCCTTCCTATAGGTTATCTGAAAGTGAAATTAATTGTAATAAGGTTTTTTCCTCAGAATGATTCCTTCTCCTCCAGCCCCTTACTAATCCCGTGTGCAACATGCAAACTCACAAGCGCGAGCACACATTCACACGAGGGGATGCTTACTCTACAAATGCACTAAAACGGGTGAGCCATGGAAGCATATTATGAAATTGTACAAAGATGCATGTTAAGTCTTCCTGCTATACACATAAATATAATCATTCCTGATATTGGCGCACGTAAAAGTAATAAAATACCGCCTATACAAAAATTAATTTGACTTTCATACAAATCATACAAGACAAACACGGCAAGGTATGCTTTCACGCAGATTCATTACATTTTACACATCTAAATCAACTTTGCCAATCTCATTACTCAATTCACTAGAAATACTGTGCATTTCCCACTGAAATGTATTTATATATTAAAATCGACAATGTTACTGCACAAAATTATTCGTAGCTTACCAAGTGCCCTAGCATCTCGTCAAAAGTTACAGTACTTAAGAGTTTTCTTAAAAAAAAAAAAGCATAAAATATACAAAACTGTGCACAATGCAAATAATTGAAGAATGTCGAAGCAATGAATATGTAAAATACGCAGTCAAGACAAAAACGGTAGGCATGGATAAAAAAAAACATTTTGGCCCATCTCGCTCATAATTATAGCTACTGTCGCATGGTCGACTTTTTAAAATGTATTCGTGTGTACCACAGACTCAGGCGTGCGCAGGCGGGTGCGAGAGCACGCCCCATTGCATCGTCATTAGGAAAAAAAAATATATCTTGCCAATTTGATATTTTTAATACGCAGTTTTCGTGTTTAAAACTACCACTAAATTAAAAAGAGATTTAAAGTAGCATAGAAAATTTAAAATGAATATGTTCCTACTTTTGTAGTTTTAATCTCTTAAGTGGATCATTTTTTCTGTTTGCACCCTCTATGACCTAATGCGCACGCTTATGCACCTGTTAACAGAAATAACATTTACATGGACACTACGCTAATGATTTCGACGATTCTTACTAGGATATTCACTTTTTACCGATTCCTTTCCTTCACGACACGTGAGACAAACAGGCTGCTATTGTAACTCATCGTGGCTAGGAACGAAGAACGATATTAGCGATCGGAACACGGCGTAGTGGTCGAACTAACAAGTTACCCTAACTTCAGTATCAATAGAAAGAATTAATCTTATCCAATTGCGACTGCTATAAACGTTGTATTATGTATTCAATGAACGCGGACTCTTCGTTGCAGAAGTATGGAGTGTGTCGTGCAACGAGCGTTCCCTGACGGAAAAATTTAAATATCACTCAATGGATTCCATACAGAGCAGAGTCCCTGGGATGCAGAGCTTGTCATAAAAGTTATTATGAACGTTACCTTGTCACTGCATTACATTGGTATACTATTAAAATATACTCAAGCTCATGTGGCACAATGGATGTTTCCTAGAAGATTCTATGCAAGATTGCATGACCGCTTGTATGGTGGTTCTATGGAAGATTTGGGCGGCTGATAGCCGTTTTCGTAATTCGTCATGTGCAATTTTCGATGGACGGTTTCCTACAAGGTAGAAACTTTATCCAGAGGTGATGGTGGAGTGTGGTAGAGAGTTTTAATTTTGTTTAATTTGTTTTGACAAACGGTGATAAAACAATTAAAAAATAATAGTAAATAAAACTTGCAAAAATGTTCACCGACGTTTGAACAGCATTGTGTAAAATTATGCCAAACATTTTTGTATATTTAAGGTGACCGCCTGGTTGAAGGGAATTTGCACGTCTTGAGGCCTAAAAGTGTAAGAGCGCCCGATCATGCGCATCAACTGCATCATCGCCTCTACGCGCACAACACTGAACTGGCGTGGAGTTTGCCGTCGATAACGCGCACCTATGAGACTTTCATGGCGTAATAATAAAAATAAAGGTTTGATGCACGTCCTTGTTCATTTTTTAATGTTTTGTACCGGAATGTCCATACCTAAAAATGAACGCGATAAAACCCGTTGAGCCATTTTCACTATCACAAAAACATGCTTTAGAGAAATAGAGGAACTGAAAAACTTGCACAGACGCATAACGTTTCTTAAATGTTATTCGTAAGCAGATCAGACACGTTAGACGGTTTTTTAATAAAACGTTTTCTGCACGCCGTTGAGGCGGCCTACCCAGGCAGGCCCGCCTTAACACGTTTTGTAAATTGTGCGGTTTTTGTAGAGTACTTTTTATTGAATTTATCGCTATAGTTTAATAGGATAATGAAAATGAGCATATTTTATAACACAATCTACGGAAAATGTTACAGTCTCGCATGAAAAATGTGAAGCACATTATCAGAATCAAAATACAGCTGTGCATCGTATTGATTCACATGGCGGTCAAAGTGTAAACACAAAATTCTTGTTTTCACAACAAAACAATTAGGTTCCTTGCATAGACCAACACTGCAGAAGTCGTGAATGAAGTTCGTTCCTGAACCACAGTTGTAAAAGTAAAATCATAAGAAATCCACATGCCTTGTGTGGCAGCAAGTATCGTGTTGTGATTGGTTCTTCCATAGAAACCTTCATACCTGCTTGCATGCAGGCTCGGGTAGCAGGTATCTTAGAAGCTTCCACCCGAGCGTGTACGGAACATTGTATCGTAAAACACAAGATTTACTCAGTAATTTATACGTTTGAATATATACGCAAGACATAAGCTAATTACGGAATTTTATAATTTCAAATTAATAAAAAAGTTAAAAAGAAAGTCACCTTTAATAATTAAACCACTTCGTATGAGTTTTGCCAAGATTTTTTAGTTGTATCGGTATAATCAAAATATCAAACGCCTCCTGAATCATTACATTCTACATAATTTGTATGTTGTTGCTGAACAAATTGAAATCATCTGTTATTTCTAGTACTGTATGGATGAAGCATACAATTCTTTTCAAAATTACCAGGGTTCCCTGTAACAAATTTTATTAATAATAGTGTATTAACCTGTAAATGTTCACACACAATTTTTTAAACAGAGGCCAACATGGTGGTTTTACTTTCCTACAAAAATGTTAATACCCCTGTTTTAAAGAAGGAAAACTTTTAAATTTTGAGACTTTGTGCAACGTATGGTTCCATATGACATCACAGAAATAAAGTATGCGAAGTAAATTTGTTTGGAAGAAGCTGTGTAAAAAATATGGGTTTTATAATGCGAAATATGCCGCAATTTAAATGTCACTTACATGGATATTCCCATTGTAGCAGGAAAAACTGACGTTAATACAAGTTTTGTTGCGACAACAATTGGCAATGCACCGGCTTCCATTTGGGTGACAATTGATACACTCAGTCCCAATTTAATCTTATAAATTAAAAACAAAAACTTAAAATATACATTGTCCATATTTTCTGCCTCTAAATACCAAGGTAACCGACAGCTTGATAGGGCACTCCATGGCGTCACAGTAGCGCTCCTGCCTTGAAACGCAAATGTCATTGGCGCTATACCGTGGGCGCAAATTTTATAATGCACAAGTGTTTCCCGACTACTTTAACTCAACCACATACGAGGGGATTTAACGACTGTCAGTTAAACTTGTTGAGTTGGCTGCGTACCAGTTTACAGTGCGAGATGTGGGTTTGAATCTTAGGTAAGGCATATATGTGAATTTTTGTTGTCTGGATGCGACATTGACAAGCTAGATACACAACGGCAGAAGGCAAATACCACGAACAAAGTCAATTAAACAAAATAAAATTAATAAGATGCCAGCATAATAGGCATTCCATTTGTGTTCAAATCTCTTTGGTCCTGGAGGAATAAATTGTATAATGGCTAAAGATAACTGTATCACTACGAGATTTACGAAAATTTAGGCCATTTTACATATTAGATAATGGGGGAGAAAACATTCCCAACATTAATTTTTTTACGCAGCAAATATCGTTATAGTCAACTAACTATACTTATGTATAGTTAGTTTGTAAGAAAATAAAAAGTAATGTTACCACAACAATAATGTAAAACTAATAAATTTCGTTGTGCCAAACCATTCCTTTGTAATAAAGTTTAATAAATTATGATTTTATGGTTTGACGAGTTTTGTTAGATTCTACCATTGTTTCACAATACAATAGACTCAGAATAGCAATTCATATTATCAGATATTCTATTGCAGAATCTTATTTTCTTTTCTTTAAATAAATATTACAATAAACACAATATTTGCATTTCTAATTTCGTTATAAAACAAACATGGTATCACAAAAGGCGTGTCATTTCACCCTTCCCACGTTTACATGACGCACTAATATCCCACCACCGATGTTTTGTTAGCAAATGTCCTTTGCTACGCGCGGTTGCAACTGTGCGTGTCTTGCATTGGCGTCGCATGGCTAGAATTCCGGGAAAGCATAGCCGGTCATTCTACTAACACACTGCCTGCAACGAAAATAAAAAATAAGATTTTATGAGCTACCAATGAGCTCTAATTGATTAAAAACTGAACCCAACGAAAATCTATTTACTCAAACTTAAACATTTTAACCAGATTCTGTATCAAGTTTTGTGAAAAGTCGATATATTTATTAGGGATTATTTTTAAAGAATAACACAACTATCATTATTTATCGAAGTGATTAAGCTGCATTTTGTTTATAGAACGGAACAAGAAAATGCACAAGAACTTTACATATTTGATATATATATTTCTATCTGGTGTAGCAGCAACAGTCACTACACAATTGAGTTGTCAGAATGGATTCTTATGGAGAGCTGCAACATCATGAAGTAGAAGACTATAGTTATACAAAAAAACAAAAGCTATCTTTGGGTTTCAAATTGAACACAGCGAAACTGTGTACAGCTAATCTGGTTTAAAGTAAGTTTAACTATAAAATGAGGCAATATATTGCAAGTACAATATCTTCCTTAATACTAATTGTAACATGAATACCCAATAAGCCCTTTGCTTATAATGGACGATTAATTAAATTAGTGCTAAATAAACACAGACAAAAGCAGGACCTTAAAGTATCTCCCAAATCGTAGTAAATTTTTAACATTAAAGTTTATTATTAAAACCAGCGATTTATATTCAGATACTGAATTATTGAAGAAAAAAATTGTTGGCACTCCGAATGACTAAATACACGAACACGGCGAGACTATCGTATTTGGCATGAAACGCCGAGCTGGCGCAATGTTCTCTGCGTCAGTCTCCGAAAATAGTCGTCGCTTTGGCGTCCCAACAAGTGCGCGTCATCAGGCTGGAATCCCTCCGCCTACTGCTGCACGCCGCAATTGAACAGTACAGGCTCGAATATTTCACTTACCGGAATGCGCTAACTTACCTCTAAACCACTCCCAAACCCACACACTTACCGCCGGCATAGCCCAAATCAAGTGAAGGATGCCTTTACAACAACGGGGTATTACATAGTTGCACAATCGGAGAGGACAAAGTGGCTGCCTGCAGTGCACTGAAAATCTTCCTAGCTCTTTCACTAATGCGATCTAGAAAAATATAGAACTAGCACTCGCCTCTCGCGGCCGTGAAATCTACAACCTAACTCACCACTGCAAAGATTTTCAAATGACTTCATGCACAAGGAAGGAATTGTCTGGTTTTTAGTGATATGGTTTTGATGGAAAAAAAGTACATTAACATTCCCATCTAAGCAGTACAATTATTAACATAAAATATACAAGCAGCTATAAGTATATAGTACAGTAACTCTGTGAACAAATTAACCACAAAATTAAGCAGAAAAGGCAATTTAACTAAACATATAGGTTGTTCACGGTAAACTGAGCACTTTTGAAAGACCTGCTTACGGTCTACTTCTCGGAATACATTGTATCCTTGCACCATATGTACATTAAACACTGCCACGTAAAACTGAAATTATTAGAACTGTACGTGTTTTACAAATTCGCCAATGGAACTACTTTGCCTTTGTCGTTACCAATTTTACTGGACGCGTGCCAGACATCGTGCCAGTTAAAAAATATATACAGTGGCTCACATTAATATTCGGCCACCGATGATTATCGCAGTTGTATGGCCTTATGTTACATTAAAAATTAAGATAAACATAAAACATATTGCACAATCATTCTTGTGTGCTTTAAATGAAATGCAATTGTAACCAATAACTGAAATGAGCAGTGTAAGTTAATGAAACACAATATTTTGTCCTCGCGTGCTTCATAACTACGCCACTTTAATATTCGGCCAGTTGTGGTGGACGCTTGGCACAGGCATGATGCACATTGCGTTCGTACCTCGTTTCTTTCCCTGCACGCTCTCTGCGCTGAGAGGTTCTATTAGGTAGCTCTGTTGACTGCGTCAGTCACGAAAATGGGACGTAGGGCAGGAATACAACGTTTGAACAGCGGCAGCTGGTCATTTTTCATCATGCAAAGAAGAAATCTCAACGAGAAATTGCGGAGCACTTGAATCTGCCGAGGTGCACTGTTTGAGACATCATAAGGAGGTTACAGTACCTCAAAAACGACAGCCAAAGAAACTAAGCGAGAGAGAGAGAGGAACGTCTAGTAATCAGGAAAATAAAGAAAGGTACGAAAATTAGTGCTTGCAAACTTACAACGGAGGTCCTCAATGAATGTGGAAAGAACGTCCATCCAGAAACCATACGAAGAGTTATCAGAAGAGCAGGATATAATAGCAGGCTATCTAGAAAGATACCTTTCATTAATGAGGCAAATAGAAGTAACGACTTACGTTCGCAAAAGATCACGCTAACAAAGATGAAAATTGGTCGAATGATGTTATTTTTGCTGATGAGACGAAATTGAATGTGTTTGGTTCAGATGGCAGGGTAACAGTACGGCGCAAGCCAAATCAGGAGCTAAAACCTGGGAACATACAACCTACTGTGAAACACAGTGGAGGTAGTATTATGATCTGGGGCTGTATATCTACAGCAGGTGCTGGAGAGGCTGTACGTGTCGATGGAACAATGAAAAAGGAAGACCATCTCAACACCCTGACAGCAAACCTACACAAGAAGGATGATAATCTGGGCATTAGGAACACGTTTAAGTTCTACCAAGATGACGCAAAACAAAGTCATACATTGTCAAGAGCTGGCTTTTGTATAACTGTCCGAAAGTGATTAACACATCTCAACCACCCAACCTGAATCTCTTAGAAAATCTGTGGGATGAACTCAAAAGAAGACTGCTTACTACAACAATTAGGTCCACAAAATAATTAGAGAAAAGGTTTAAGGAATGATGGAGTAAGATTGGCTCCGAATGTACAAGGAGTATAATTGCTAATATGACACAACGCCTGCGGGAAGTAATTAAACAGAATAGCCATGCTACCAGGTACTAAAAAACTGTGTGTTTAATATTCAGCCATTATCATTCGAACACAAACACAACCCGCTTTGAAAACGGAAGTGGTGTACTTATGCAGCATGGGATGACAATCATATTGTTTGTTAAGTCATTGCTCATTTCCGTTATTGGCTACAGCTATATTTCATTTAAAGCACACAAGAATGATTGTGCAATATGATTTATGTTTATCTTCATTACTAATGTAACCTAAGGCCATGAAACTTCAATAATCATAGGTGGCCGAATATTAATGTGAGCCATAGTATGCAGATAGGGACAGAGCCATTTTTCAAAAAGTAATGAAAAGTATGTATTTTCGATAACATTAGAGATAGTATAAGCATATCGGTTGAATGTATATTTAGACATTTTCGTGTGGTATGGTCGCGGTTAATTATTTACTTGAAATAAACTAAAAACATCGCTACCCCCACGTGCATATTTTTAACGGGCACATTGACTGGCATGCGCACAGTAAATTTGGTAAAGACTGAGGCAAAGTAATTCCATGTCATAACGTTTAATTAGGCACGTAGTGCTTAACGTCTTATCGACAGCGAGGATATTTGAGACTAAGCTGCTTGGTGAAGCAGGAATGGGAGAGAAATCTGCCAGTAAGAAACCGTCCCAGCGTTAGTCTGGAGTAAATTCGGGAAACCATGGAAAACAGAAATCAGGATGGCCGGATCCGGATTCGAGCCCAGATCATCCCGAATGCAAATCTGAGGGTTTACTTACCACAGCACCACCTCGTTCGGTAACGTTGAATTAAAAGTGGTAGGTACGGTAATAATTTGTTGATTATTTAAATTATTCTTTGTTTTAATGCAAATATTTACATTAATAATTTCAGTGTTTCACTTGACTGACGCGTGAATAAAGTAATAAGTAATGTTAAGTTTACATATTTAGAAAGAATACGCAATGTGCATGCAAGCAGATCTTAAGCGGGGCTTTCAAATGTGCGCAATTTACCGTCAACAGCCTGTACATTTAACTACCGCACAGACTTTAATACTCTGGCGTCGTGACGCAAACTGACATAACGCTCCTCCTGTATTTATAAAACTAAGCGATACTGTTATATGATGCAATTCTTTCATACCAAAAAGGGCTATAGGGACGTAGCACGTTATTGATAAGAGATGTAGTGAACGCTATGTAAAAGGGGCTTATTTACCATTAAGGTTGTACAATATTGTTCCAACATAAACATGATTAAATATGCGCTGGTAGAGCTATACAAATATACTGAAATATTAAATTATAAAGATTTAACCAGCCACATTCTGAGCAAATTCTAATTAGAGAGTCCCCACCTTGTTCACGATTCCGAAGGCTGATTAAGATAGCGGAAGCCAAAGCCCCGACACATCCAACTTCAGAGGTCTTGTTCCAATGGCCCGAAGACAGACATCGTCCACGGGCTACAATGCTATATATCGGCTGCGTTGTCCCCGTTTACTGGAAGATGGAAGGGATTTCTGTGGTTTGTGATTTCATAACTAATTTCAGTAATCACGGACCGTGTCCTGGATAAATATGTGAAGGTGTGATCAGGCAGGCCGCTCAGCTAACGCCTGATCATTCGTTAACATCACCTCAGCGAGCATGGTGTCAATCCAGGCGCCATCAATCTAAGTGTATTGCGTTTAAAACGGGTATGTGCCGTAACTATCAACACACGATCTGTAATAATCACTCAGGGTATGGTAATTTTGGACTTTCTGTATTCACGTTTGTGAATACCTTTACAAAACTTTCAAAGGCGTTTACAAAAGTTACAATACTAATATAAAATACTAGAAAGCTCAACTTAATTTTCAAATTTCCACCAACATACTATTTTTCAGTTCTCCCCAAAGATTTATTGTAGTGGCACTTTTGCCATAGTTATTTTCTGCAGTATTGCATTACTTATTACTACAGAGCTGTCCAGTATTTATAATTTTGCCGACAATATACCGCAACAAAAATTAACTAATATCAAAATTATGTCTATGGGTAGGTGTGGTACTTGCTTGTAATTCCAAAACTGCAACCCACGTTCTCTTTATCCGAGCAGGAAACTGGGATTATTCTAATTTTCTATATATATCACATCCATAGAATAAATTACTTAAATCGATTTTCGTCGTCTGCGCATGTCTCCAACACTGATGGATGTGTTTACATTCGAGTTTTCAGCAGACCCCACTCTTTCATATGAATAAAATACTTTGACCAACTTAAATATGTTATCTATAGTTGTATGAAAACTAAGAGGAAGTGTACAAATAACAGAACACACTTGCATAATTGGACGGCGATTAGCAATAGTGATCAAAGCGCCCGAACACAAATATTGAGATTACCCCTTCAGTGCTTTCAGTGAGATCTATTTTAGTATATAAAAATGATCCAAGCAACAACTGCCATTTGCTGCTACCTAGCTGCAGTTAAATTCAAGCACCATATCCTTCTCAGCAAGTGATCCAAGCATCATCTGTTTCGTGAAAGTAATCCAAGTGACATTCATAACTGCTGAAACCATTGGTTGAAATTAATTGGGAAAGATTGATTCAATTGTGTTTTCAAGAGGTTCTCCCCAAAAGATAAGATGGAAATATATGCGAATTTAGTTTTAACTAAAAGTTACAAAATACATGCTACAGTCACCAAGAAGAAACAGCGAGAAAAACTTAATATTCAAAATTTTATGGACTATCTGAACCACTGTGGCCAAGGGAAAACCATATCTAGACCTAAGCTCAACTATTTAAGTCTATTGCCCTTTATTTTCAGTGAGGTCAAGCACTTTTATCACACACTTACTGCACATGCAAACGTATGCCTATGACATGTTTAATGATGATTTTGAAGAAGACATCAATGACGAGTGAAAATGCCGAATTTTGTGCATAAAAGAACATTGGATTTGAGCAGTGTTACATATTGTTACTTTCTGTACCGTTGCATATCTATGGCCAGTAAAATGTTGAATGGCGTTCTTTACAGTACATTCTACTTAAGAAATTCAACATATTTCTCTCTATGGGCTATTGTTTTTGTGATACCAAACTAATATACTGCTGATTCAACTTTATCATGTTACATACATTTTCGTTATAAGTGCACTAGTATACAATAATGTTAACAGTTAATGGGCGATTCCGGGTAGCTAAACCCAGAATATTAGTTCGTGTAAACTATAAAAATCCAAGCGCAATTTTTAACACAGAAATGGCATAAGACTTTCATATTTGTGAAAAGTAGCATATGGGTGGTATAGCGCTGCTTTGTCCCGCGCGAGCGAGTGGAAGTGAAGGACAGAGCAGTTATAGATAGCGGCGGCGAGTCACAAGGGCTGTTTGGAAGGTCAGGCGTGCGATAATCCAATACGCGCATATCTGTTACAAAAAACTAGCAGACACGATCATCCTTTTGCGGCGCGTGCTGCTGACCTTGGTTGTATTGAGTTTCTGCATTTATTCAAATGATTTTCTAGTGGTTTACTGCCCTACTTTCAACAAGACTCTGGGTGCGTCAAACTTTCCAGGTCAAGGCCAGCGAGTAAAAAATGCGACGGGCCTCCGAGCAGTGAGTTTTTGCTTTATACCAGCGAGAAAAACCGAGCGACGAGAGAAGTGAGTGTGTGACTGGCAGGCTGGATTTTGGACTGGATGCGCGAATGAAAGACCTTACAAATTATGGCAACAGACAGACTAAAAGTGTGTTAAGGATGAGTATAAGTTAATTGACTATAACCAGACAGATATTAAGAAGGATGTTAATTCGAGTTTCAGTAGACGTAAAATATTGCGCTCACTCAGAAATAAAAAAAAATAGTGGAGATAGATTAATGCTGTGAATAAGTGTAAATAAATGAAATTTTTTATTTCAATTTTCCGGCAGTTTATGAGATAGCTATTACACATATTTTATGATAGAGGTTTTCAATTGATTAATTATCTAGCTTAGTGATTTGGAGCTTTGATCATTATTTCTAATAGCTGCCCAGCTAGTGCCCAAACCTCAAATCCTACACACATTTATGATAAGGCTGTTGGCAGTAATTCATTCTAAGAACACAAGGAGAAGTTACTGCGAAGCTCACACGCGCACTCTAACGTCTAAGTTTTCCTACCGATATAGGCTGTTCACAGTAAAGTGAACCCTACTTACTTTTTCCTTTCTGCCATTTTTATCCTTTAACCACATTTTAAAATAAGTATTGTCATGTAAGTAATAATTATGCAACTATTTCCATATTAATTCCAGCAAAATTCCACGCCGCACTGGGGCAGACATAACAAAACGAGGTGATTGTGGAGGGGAGGGGAAAATTACACACTGGTACAAGGCTGTCCCTAGTTTCTCCACCCCTCTTGTACTGGCATAATCCTCTAGAGTACTAAGTAACTGAATTTTCCTCCCTTCCCCAATTTAAACACACGAAATTTATAAATAAATGACAATACACGAGGTAAATTTACCCAGACATTGATTATTACTTAATCACTAAAAAGACAGGCGCGCAATCAGGCTCAGAACACACACGCCGCAGGCTAATACTGAATATAATAGATTAAAAGCAATCTTTACGAGCAAAGTTAAAGAATAAATAAATGAATTTGGTAATCTTGTTAACGAAGAATTTAAAAAAACAAGCTCACACGAACACTCCGCAGTAGAAATAAGCACATTTCCACCCCCGCTATAATTGCAGGTTACTTCCAACTTTTTTGAGACCCTGGTACAGATCAACATCCATGATATTCCTCCACCTCAACTATCTTAATAATTTAATTACAAAAAGCGCACTCAGCCGGACTGGGAACTTAAAATCCTCAATACAAATATCCCAAACGTAAAATCTGCTAAATATTTAGGGCTGACTAGATAATCACTCACATGGGTTGAGCACATTGAAAGAATTACAAATGTAGCTACAGGAAATTTGATAAGCTTATAGAACCTTAATTCCTTTGTAGGAAAAAAACTCCCCTTTAAGCAAATTATTAAGTCCCTAATACTGTATGGTTGTGAAATATGGGGTTATGCCCCCCCCCCCACACATTGAGAAAGTAGTCAAAATTTCCTTCGCGCAATAGCAGATGCAGGCTGCTATGTCAGTAGGTACCACAACTATTGAGAATGGATCATATTAAAGACATAATTTCTAGAAATAAGAATCGTTATGAAAACCTTGCTGATCATGAATCACCTAATTAATGAAATTCCAGAATACTACCCACCAAGAGCCATGGAAAATTAAGAAACCGCGATTATCATAACTCTGACTTCCCCATGTGACTACACAAGACTCGTGAGGATAAATAAAATATAAATAACATATCACATCCATTATCTCATCCCCCGAATGCACAGGTATGATTGGCGCGCTTTTAGAGTCCTCTGCCTCTGTGAGCGGTGATGTCAGACCTAATACAGTGTGGAATAAGCCCGTCTGGATAGCTACACTGCCAGTTCCGATGTGTTCCATGCTGTGGGGCTACACTGCTACAGCACAACATGAAGTTGTAATCAAGGAACCTGTTGGGGGGG